>LR989928.1:53929859-53984859 GCA_905146935.1 Scaeva pyrastri
ATAAATGATAATTTTTTTTTTTTTTTTTTTTTACTTTTGGAGGAATGCGTTATGCACCATAAGGAGGTATCCACACCTCCCCGTGTGCCGGACTCTCCAAGGGATTTCAACCTTAAGATGGCATACCGGCTAAACCTCCAAAAGTGTCTCGGAGATCCCCCCACTCGGGACTACGGGTGGCATTTCTTCAAGAGGGGGTCTTGTTTGTACGGCCCATTCTGGGCTCACGTCTACTAGCAGAAACTTTCTTCCTCTCTTTTATTCGTTCCTAGGTTGGGTTTGGATTGGTTATGTTAGTTCTGGTTAGGTAAGGTTAGGTTAGGTTAGGTAAGGTTAGGTAAGTTAGGTAAGGTTAGGTAAGGTTAGGTAAGGTTGGGTAAGGTTAGGTAAGGCTAGGTAGATTAGTTTAGGTTATTTAGGATTCGGTTGGTTACGTAACATTAGTTTATATTAGTTTAGTTTGGGTAAGGTTAGTAAGATTAGTAGGTTAGTTTAGGTTAGGGACGCGGAACTCTTCTTCCTTTTTTTTTTCCTGAGGATCTGGCTGGTATATGCGCATATTTACAAAGAGTGAATTCAATCAAAATAAAGGGAAGACTTTCATATATATATATATTTTTTATAATTCTTTTATTGCAACCTATTATAATTATAATAATATTAGTTTCTTAATTTTAATTAAACTTTTTTCCATGAGGTAACAAGCACAAGTATCCGGTCCTTCATCACATTGGTCAGATGACCAACAGCAGTTGGTTTCATGAGCCCCATGAAATGATTCCATGTATATCGTATTTTTGAATTTATTTAACAGAGAAATACAGCTTATAAATTCTCCATAGTGCTCATCCAATATTAGCTCACCATTCGTCCTTATGAAATCACAAATATCTTTGATTATTTTTTCTGCGTCCATTTCTGAAGTTCCTTGTGGTTTAAGCGTTGAATGCATACTAACAAATTTAGTTTTATTTTATGAAAATTGTAAATGTTGTCATAATTTTCCCCTTATATATTTATATGTTTATATGTAAAAGTGATTTATATAAAAAAATACACACTTATAAAACGTATAAAAATATAGCATCATTTTTTTTTTTTGACTTATTATCATGTTATGGATGTAAAGGGTACATTAGGAAATAGCGTCTTCATAATGTACTCAACTTTTTCTTTTATTTTATCATCAATATACTTTTCCTCTGTGGAAACATTAAGTTTTTGAGAAGTTGAGGATGATTCCATGTTTTCCTGTTCCACAGTTTTTATTGTTTCCTTTATCGAAGAGTCAATGTGAGTTTTTAACATATGAATTTTCTTATTAAAAGTGGATAAAACTTCACTTAAGGAAGAATTAATGTGATTTTTAATATCGGTTTCTTTAAGACTTATTTGATCATCAAAATATCCCTTGCAAGCAGCTTGGTTTGGATGTCGAGGTTTTTTCCTATATTGTTTAAATATATATGCCCCATATCAAAATCACTCGATGCTAGAATTTTAAATCCTATTCCTGAAAGACTTGCATCTTCAGAGAGGGCTTACAGCTTCTACCGAACTTGTCCACGTTCATCGTTTTTGTGTGTAGAATCTAGTTTGGAATAGCGTTAATATATTATATTTGACTCCTTCAATTATAGAATTGATTTCATTCTGATGGTTATTGTTACCAGCATTTTTTGACGCCATTAAAAGTCTTAGTCTATTAACTAGCTCATTGGAATCGTTCCAATACACATATTCAATATTTTTGTTTGTATACTCCATTTCAGTTATATCAGAATAAGATTTACCACTTTTTTCTGTTTCACTTTTATATCCAGCAGCAAGTTATTTAATTATTTTAGTATATTTTGTCCCTCTATTTGCCTTGATTCGACTTGAACTATCGTGATAAGCTTTGTGGGCATTAGTTTTATGTAAGATTTTTCCATATTCTTTTAAGTCATCGCTGGTATAAATATGTTTACTTGGATTTTTCTTTAGAATTAATTCAATGAGACCAGGTGTTCGGGTCAAAGGGTCATCATCAATAATAATTTCGTTATCATTCATGACAAACCTACACTTTCCTATTTTAATAGAATTTGAAATAACGTCAAAATATGTACCATATGCTGTATCTCGATTTGTCTCTGTCAATATTTTGTGAATGTTTAAAGATGTTTTATTTGAAGTTGACTCATTTTTTGATGTACTAAACAAAATGGAATCATCTGTACTATACATTTCTAATGAGGGGGATCTTGTTTTATCATGATTTTCTTCCTGCTCATTTTCATCAAAAGATTTAAAATGTAGCTTACGACGCTTAAATATTTTTGTGTCATCATCATGCTTTATTGTTTCTTTTGTAGCATTTCCAACTAATTTGTTCAATGGTTCAACAATGGGTTTGAAAGTCTCTTCTAACTCAGTTTCTCTAGTCATTTGACCGGTTTTCAGTTGAAAATATTTATGTCTTAGCACTTTTTTTGTTTTTATTAAATCTTTTAACACGTTTTCCTCCATTTTTTTTTTTTTGTATTGTTAACGTTAATATGAAGGACTAGTTTTCTCAAACAGTGTAATTGACAGAATGTTTTGATTTTAAATGATATCTGTATATTTATAGTATTGCAATTTTATGGAAGCTGTTTTTGTATCGACCTTTTTCAATACTGTTCTCCTTGTCTATTACGAGAAATCCAAAATTATCAGTCCAACAGTGTGAGCATAACTCTTTGAATTGATTAAATGTCATATCAGAATTGATATGATCTTTGTAAACATGATTCAAATTCAATTCGTCTTGTTTGAAAAGAATAATAAAATTGTGTATAATTAGATGTTTTGGTATATGAGTATAGGACACAAGTAAAAACTATCAACTCCATTGTGACGGCCCATACAAAAATAGTCTCTTATATTGTTTTGCTTCTGGGAAGCGACATCATCGAATATAAATATCGAATTATTTTTAGCTTCTGAAGGATCCATTATTTCACAATTGTTTGAAAATTCATTGTATTTCATTCCTTTGATTGATGTTATCAGTTTTTTTAAGTATTGATATTTTGGTTGATGTAAGGATTTGGAATAAATATAAATATTCCCAACTTTAAGTCATTGGGGTCAAGAAGAATGCTTAGCATTACATTTGTTTTTCCACAGTTTGATGGTCCAACTATAATACCACGAATGCTGTTTGGAAATAATGATCCATGTTTTTTTTTTTTCATTTTTACATTGGAATCAAAATTCTTTACTTTTATGACTTCTGCTTTACGAAGCGCATTATGATGACTAAGATGTTACTTAATAAAACATTTTGTTTTTATACACTTGTTGTCAGAAATGTTCCAACCTTCAACTAAGAAGGTGTGCTAACCATAAAATGATTGAGCATAACATTCGGACTCGGTATAATAAAAAGAGAAAAACATTTAAAGGAGAAGGGCTCTTGAATAAAGTTATAGATAAACTACCATTTGAACTACATATTCCTTCATACAATTACTGTGGACCTGGAACGAAATTGGAGGAACGTTTGCGTAGAAGTGATAAAGGAATCAATCCATTGGATGAGGCTTGTCGTCTACACGATAGTGCATATTTTAAAAGTAGCTCTCTCTCAGACCGACACATTGTCGATAAAATTCCAACCGAGCAGGCGTGAAAAGATTCAAAGCAAACGACTCATCAGCATCTGAAAAGTTAAGTGGTCTCCTAGTCACCAACATTATGAAAGCTAAAACTAAATTTGGTATGGGTAACAGCAAGGCCAAAAACGATATTAAAAGAACTAATAAGACGAACTCAAAAAAGGTTTGCAAACAAAACATGTTTAAAAAGGCTATAAACGAAGCAAAAAATGCTATTAAAAACAATATCAATTGTTGTGGTACAACATCAATTGCTAATATTGCTGTGAAGGCTGCAAAGAATGTAATTAAAAAAAAAACAAAAAACACCATATTCAAACACCTAGAATAATCCCACTTCCAAAAAGTGGTGGCTTTCTCCCACTCCTAGCTCCTATTCTTGCCGGTTTATCAGCTGTAGGATCACTAACAGGTGGAGCAGCTGGCGTTGCAAAAGCGCTCAATGATGTACGATCTACTAAAAGACAGTTTGAAGAGAACAAACGTCATAACAAGGCTATGGAATCTGTTTCTATTTAAGGAAATGGGTTATTCTTACGACCTTTTTTTTCTTTCTTTTCTTCTTTTTTTAAACCCGTCAAATACAAAAAACTAATTGATCTACTACCTAACCACCCTTTATCTAATTTTGATATTCAGCAGTTTGGAAGAAAACACTTAAAGCATTTTAGAGGAGTTTTTATGCGAAACTCTCTACCAAAAGTATCAATGGATAAGGAGTGTACTTACTTACTTACTTAGGTCCTCAGACCTACGAAGTCCGTTGGTGTTCCCTAGCGGGACATAGGGCCTCAACTACTCCTACGCGCCATCGTGTACGGTTTCCAGCGATGTATTTAAGCTCCCTCCAGCTCTTTCCCAGTCTCGCAGATTCCTCCTCAACTGTTCTTCTCCACGTGCTTCTCGGTCTACCTACTCTTCTTCCCTCTTGTGTGAGTGGGTTCCACTGCATTGCTTGGCCTGCAATGCAGTCATTACCTTTTCGAAGCGTGTGTCCAATCCACTGCCACTTGCGCCTTCGTATAATGGTATCTATGGGTTCCTGACCTGTTCGTCTATGTAAGTCATAGTTGGAGATACGATTAGGCCAGAAAACCCGTAAGATGTTTCGAAGACACCTATTAACGAAGGTTTGCAGTTTCCTGGTTATTGTGGTTGTTATTTTCCAGGTGCTGCAGCCATATAGCAGAACTGATTCGACGTTAGAGTTGAACAGTCGTAGCTTTGTGTTCAAGCTGAGAGATTTGTTCCTCCAAACATTGGACAACATCCCGAACGCAGCCTTTGCTTTTCCGATGCGGCTGGCGATGTCTAATTCGGTTCCTCCTTCAGGAGAGACGATACTTCCAAGGTATTGGAAGCTATCTACTTTCTCTACTGCTTGTTGACCAATGTTCATCAGAGCGGATGATTGCGAGCTCCCGAGGCTGAACATCTTTGTTTTTCCCGTATTGATTTTCAGCCCCACGATTGCTGCTTCTCTCTCCACCCTTGTTGCCATTTGATGGAGATCCATTATCTTATGGGAAAGCAAGCAAACATCGTCAGCGTAGTCGAGATGTTTAAGGTAAGTTGTCAGAGTCCATCTTATTCCTCCGCTTCCTGTCAAAGCCATCCGCAGTACATCACTTATCACCAATAAAAACAGGATTGGTGACAGTATGCAGCCCTGTCTGACCCCGCTTTGGACTTCAAATTCTTCGGACAACCTACCTCCGTGTAAGACGTGACATTCGGACCCATCATAAGTCGCTTTAATAATAGCAATGAGTTTCTCCGGTATACCCCTCCTCCGTAAAGCAAGCCAGATAAACTCCCTGTTGACGCTGTCGAAAGCCTTCTCGAAATCAATGAACAGCAGGTGAAGTGGTGATCGATATTCGACGCACTGTTCGATGATGATCCTCAAGGTGTTAATGTGATCAATACAGGAGGACCCAGTGCGGAAGCCTGCTTGTTCAGCGTCGAGCGATGCTTCGAGGTGTTCCTTAATGCGATCTAAAACAATCTTTGCTACTATTTTGGCGACTGCAGGCAAAACGCAGATACCCCTCCAGTTTTCACACTTCATCAAGTCTCCTTTTTTTGGGAGCTTGACAATCATTCCCTTTTTCCACTCTTCGGGAAAGCATTCGGAGACCCACGCTTTCTCTATGAGCGGTTGCAGCAGATCGCTTGATGTTGTTGGTGCTGCTTGCAGCAATTCTGCGGGAATGCCGTCAAGTCCTACCGCTTTGTTGGTCTTAAGTGCTTTGATGGCGGTACATATCTCTTCCTTACTGGGGGGTGCGGTGCGTAATCGGGAATTGTTTGTATCGGGCAACTCGGAAGATGTCATTTGCATGTTGCTGTCAAAAACATGATTTAAGACAGAGGCAAAATGCTCCCTCCACCTTCTGAGTTGGTCCTCATCCGATATCAGCAGGGTTCCATCTCTATCTTTAACCGGGTGTTGTTTTGAGCTCTGCACTCCAGCGAGTTCTTTGGTTATTCTGTAGAGAGTTCAGCTGTCGCACCTGTTTGCAGCTTCTTCTGCTTCTAGGGCCAGAACGTTGGTGTGATTACGTTTATCACGTCTTACACTACGCTGGACCTCTTTCATCTTCATGCGGTATGTGGATTCTAGCTCGTTTCTTTCTTCTCCGTGCGCAGCTGCCAAACGAGCTTTAAGGTGTTTTCTTTCGTCGATCTTAGCCCAAGTTTCTTCCGAAAGCCAGGTGTTACGGCTTCCTTGCACACGACCGACTATTCTCTCAGCACCTGATATGAGAGCATTTTTCACAGCACTCCAGTGGTTTTCTATGGATTCTGTTCCAGTGCTGCTGATTGCCCTCATATGTTGCGAAAGGTGGTCCCTGAGTTGTTGTCGAGTGTCAGGGTCCTTTAGTCTGTCCGTGTTAAACTTGGGCGTTCTGGTGTTCGAATTCGATCTCCGAATAGCAGCTGTACGTAATCTTAGGGTAGCTACCATAAGATGGTGATCGCGGGCAAGCCCCATGTCAGCACCTCTTCTATTCCTGACATCTAAGAGACTGCTTCTGAACCGACGGCTGATCGCGAAGTGATCAATTTGGTTGGAAGAAGCTTGTCTGTCTGTTGACACCCAGCTAATTTTGTGGCACGTTTTATGTTCAAACATGGTGCCGCCAATCACAAGACGGTTAGCGTTGCAGAAGTCCACAAACCTCTCACCATTGTCATTGCAACTGAAAACTCCATGCTTTCCCATAACGTGCCTGAGCCCTTCGTTGTCGTTGCCAACCTTGGCATTCAAGTCTCCCATTACCATTATGATGTCTCCGCGCGGTGTGTTGTTGTATACCGCACTTAGCCGACTGTAAAAGCCTTCTTTCTCTTCATCCGGGGCGAGTTCCGTTGGGGCGTAACACTGTATGATGGTGATGTTGCGTACTCTACTCCGGAATCTGGCCTTAATAATACGTTCACCTAGTGGCTCCCATGAAATTAGGCTATTGATAGCTGTTTTGGTTAGCAACAGCCCAACTCCAGCGTCCCGAGCGCTTCCAGGTGGTTTTCCGGAATAGAGTAGCACAGTGTTACGCGTTGGAGACTTGTATTTGCCCGATCCCAGCCATCTTACTTCACTGATCCCTAGGATATCCAACCCATACCGCATGAATTCTCTCTCTAGTTGGAGGAATCTGGAGTTGTGAGGACCTTCGTTTCCTGCTTCCAGGAGCGTCTTCACATTCCAGAAACCAATCTTTGTCCGGGTACAATAGCCAAAAGTCGTCAACGTGTGATCAATCCTTATCCGAGGCGTAGTTTCGGTTTCGTTAGCACAATTTCATTCAGTTACGAAGAATGCTAACCTCCGTAACCTATCCCAGAGAAAGCTGGGAGCTCCGCACTTACAATTTTAGCTTAAGGAGTGTGGTGATATAAATCTGTTTAATGAAGCTGGTGTGGGTACTCATTGGTTAGCATATATTAAAAACATAGGAAAACATAATACTGTTAAATATTTTGATAGTTTTGGAAATTTAAGAAAACCTACGGAAGTAGTAAGCTATCTTGGTAATAAAATATATTATAATTATATTCAAGAACAAGATTTTGAAACATTTATTTGTGGTCATTTATGCTTAAAGTTTTTATTAGAGCAATGTTATGCTGTTTTCAAAAATTAAAATTAAAAATGAATAAAATGATGGTGAAAAAGCAAAAGTGTTTCATTTATCTTTTAATCGCGATGTCGTTAACACTTACTTTAAGTGGAAATGAATCAACTCTTAATGCTGAGTATTTTCCACCAATTTTACTGAAATCTAATTATGTCTGTGCCATTATAGATTTCCAAACATATAATTCTATTCCAAAAGTAGATGAGTTTAATAACTTATTGTATGCAGGTGATAGTGTCATATCTTTTCCTATTGGTTCATATGAGATAGAAGATATAAATAATTTAATACAAAAGAAACTTTATGAAATCAATAAAAACAAAAAAGTGGAGCAAAAAAGAAATTAAAATCAAAGCAAATAACAATACTTTGAAATGTGAATTAATCAGCTCAGAAGACATTGACTTCTCTAAACCAAATTCTATTGGAGCAATTCTAGGGTTTAGTAAAAAACTTCTTAAATCAAATTTGATACATGAATCAGATCTTTATGTCGATATAAATAGAGTAAATGCTGTCTGTATTGAATGTAATATCATAGAAGGAACGTATATTAATAATCAATCTGCACATATCTTGCATGAATTTGCTGTGAAAGTAAGTCCAGGCTACAAAATCATAGAAGCTCCAACGAATGTCATTTATTTACCTGTGAACGTCAAGAGGATAACATCACTGTGTTTAAAGATTGTTGATCAGGACGGAAAAGACATCAATTTCCGAGGGGAAAAAAATAACCACTAGATTGCATTTAAAACCGGAAACATGATTGTATATGAAAATAATAAAATAAATTCAATTTCCTATAAAAACAATACACAAAACAATTTGATGCTTAATCCAACTTCGACCTCACCTGCGGTAACATCTCCTCTTACAAAATATAATCAAGACTTTGTATTATCATTAGGATACACCTTAAAGCAAACAAAATAGAAAAGAAAACATGTTGAACATTTTTCAAGAACCTGAGATTAATGAAAGTATTTCTAAATATGAATATCATACTTACTCACCATATCAAAACAATTTTGAACGAAATGAAATCATTCAGATTTCCATACAACATCAAAATCTGAATGTTCTTCCTTCGGAAAGTTTTTTGTATGTTGAAGGAACAATTTCTAAAGCAGATGGAAAAGAAGTCCTTACGTCAAAATTTGTAAATAATGCAATAGCTTTTATCTTTGATGAAATACGATGTGAACTAAATGGCAAGGAAAAAAATTATTCCTAATGTTTGACATGATCTTATTATTACGCGAGCTAGAATGGATGAAAATGCTCTTTTCTCTCCAACTGATGAAAATGTTGAGATAAAACCTCATAAGGTGCAGTGGAAAATACCTCATGTGACTTTATTAGATTCTATGAAATTATCTCTATACAAATCTATAAACAAAAATAGCTTTATGAAAATTGCTTTCCGAAACTGGGATCTTTATGAATATCCCACGCTGTTGAACTCTACCTTTGTATATGAAAACTATAGTACTCTCATGGCCGAGTCTTTTTAGGGTGACCACATGCCGACTTGGCGCTAGTGTCACAGAGTGGAGAGATGCATTTGTCCTTGAGTCAATGACTGAGAGGTGAATATTATTACTATTCCATAAGGAACTAGTGGAGTAAAGGAGATAAATAGTTTCCCTGTAAAAATAACAAAAAACAAAAACTCTCCCATCGTCTTTCGTGCCATACGAAATTCAATTTGTGATGTTTATTATGAAATTTTTGTATGCGAACAGAAAAGAAAACCGAAAGGAATGCTTGCGTCGTGGCCGCGGCGCGCGCCGCCGTCGTCGTCGTCGTCGTAAGCGGCTTAGCTTCTTCGATCGATTTTTTTGTATTTTACGAAGGAATTTTTTTCTTGATAGGTAGTTTGTGCGAGGCGAGGGATGAAAAATGTGTGTATTATGAAGAGTAGGTAGGTATGTATATACATTTGACTTGAAGTTTTGTTATAAGATTCGGGTAGGTTTTCTTTTAACTTTGGAATTGAATTTTTTGAAGGTATGAATTTGTGAATGGAATTTTAAAGATTTTGGAAACTTTTATTTTACTTAATATTTATAGCTTATTGAAGGTACGTTGCTAGGTATCTAGGTAAGGATTAAATTATTAACGTAGGTAATAAAATTTCGGTTTGTAGGGAAATTGGAAGGTTCAATATTTGTTAGTTTTTTTTAAAGGATTTGGTTATTTATTGTCCTGAATTCAAATAATTTTTGTTTTGACTATGAAATCTCGAAATACTTGAATGTATGTATACATATCTATGCATTATTAAAAAAAACAAGTTTTAGAGTCAAGTTCGTGATTTTTCATCCGAATAATAAATTGAACCATTTTTTGGTTTATACATTCATATACCTATCTTTTTTAGACAACGTTTGGACGGCTTTTTTGGTTTCTCAAATACCTATCTCAGAAACGAAATATGTTATTGACTTCAAATAAATATTTATTCCATTCACTGGAAAATTTTCAACGTAGGTACTGTTATTTTTTTAAGTAGAAAAACTAAAAAAAATGTTTCGGGCTCAAATATACAATGAATGGAAAATTGTATACCTAATACCTACCTATTCAAAACTATTTTCTACTACATGAAACGATGTTTTTGTCATATGGTGAAAGTTTGAAAAAAAATTCAATTGACAGTTCTTTTTACGAAAAATAAAAAAAGTACAAAAAAATCTAGGTACCAAGAATTGGTAAAAAATGTTTTTTGGCTCGAATATCTCAAGACCGGATAACGATATTGACTTCAAATTGATTTTTATTATACAAATACAACTGTTAAAATATGGAATAATTGTGACAAATATCGATTTGAAAGTTCTTTTACAAAAAATAGAAACCTAAAACCAAAATTAAGTTAAAAAAATACTAAAGTGTTTCTTGACTTGAATATGTCGAGAGTTTATTGTTTGCATAATGTACATGTTAGAATATGGTACATTTTTAACATTAATTGTATTGACAGTTTTTTTTACAAAAAATAAGAAACTAAAACCAAAATTTACCAAAAAGTAGGTACATACATATTAAAAATTGTTTTTCGACTTAAATATCTTCACAACAAGCAATAATATTGACTTCAAATGACTTTTCTTTTAATCATAAATTATACAATTTTTAATAAATTATAAAATATTGAGAAAAATCAAATTAACAAAATAAAAACTACAAAAAGTTACATACATATGTATATGAAAAATTGGTATAAATGTCTCGAGAAATTTCTTAAGTCTGATTATAATTTTGTATTATTAAAATTTGTATCAATCAACATCAAAAGTAAATCGATTAATACCTATCTCTCTTTTTTATTTTTAAAAAGATGACAATATACATAGAGTGATGTTGAAGTTTTATTCATGCTAGAGTTATCAAAAATCTTATAACTTATTTGCTGTTTAAAAACCTTGTTTGCAATATGTACCTATGTATACCTAAAGAGAAAATGGGAATTAATTCTATTTCCATTTTTTACTAGGTATGTATGTAGGTATCTAAGGTTTAGATCTTTTTAAAAATAGCTTGATAACCCAATTCAAAAACTTTTACTATAATTTCTTTATTCTTATCAATAAGGAAATGGGAAAAAAATGTTTTATAACTGACTGTTAGGAAAAAAAATCCCTCAAATGAAATAAATTTATGAGTTTTGCAGAATATGTAAAATGAAAACTAAATGTTCCCTATAACAATCCAAATTTTGGAATGACTTGGAATACATAGTAGCTACATTTTTGACTTCAAGTCGATTGAAATGCAAACTTGTAAAATCGAAATTAGTAAAATACTTTTATAAAAATTACTGGATGCATAATCTAGCTACAATTAATGTCATAAAGACTACCTACATACATGCCATGAAACGTAGGTACCTACAACCTACCTAGGTACATACATATTATGTACATATGTATCTATTTGAAAAAAGAATTGAAACGATTTAACTAAATTAATGAAAAATGATCTTAAGACTTTTTTAATTGGCAAACTTATCTACCTACCTAGGTAAGTCACCGTGTCTGGCTTTTTTTGCCTAGCATTTTTTAGGACATAAAAGTTTTGATCAAGGTATTTAACTAGTTAAATAAAAGACACTAACACACCTACACGTACACACATAAGTAGGTATGTAAATTAAAAAAAAAAATGCTTTACTTACATACCTACCTACCAAGTTTCTTTTCGAAGCTTCAAAAGAATTAAAAATGCAAAATAAGATGATAAGTAAAAAAAACTAGTCTAAAAAGGAACATATAAAGTTCTTATTTTAATAAGAAAAAAAATATACATACCTACCGACCTATGCAGATACATTTAAAACAACATTTTTTCATGGCAAGTGTTAAAAAGAGAACACATAATATTTAAACTATTTCTGTTTCTAAATATGAACATAATTTCCTTATACCTACTTATCTATCTAGTTCATGATTTTCAATAAGAATATTTTTTAAAGATGAATAAGAATCTGCTTTGTTTTGCCTAGCCCATAACCATTCACATACCTATTTAGCTTTATTTTAGATTTTCACGAAAATTTAAAACTCTTGCAAACCTATTTCATATTCCTTAACGCGCGGACATAAAACATTAAATTAATTATATTTCCATACCTACCTATCTAAATTACATCCATCTGATCATCAACAACACAAAATTCATCAAAGATCAAACCATACAGGAATACGAATACCTACCCAAAATTGTTTCTTTCACCTGTTTTGTGTGTCGTCTGGTAAAGACGACTACCGTAAAGCATACTCGACTAAAAAAATGTAAACAAACCAAAGTCTCCCAATACAGCAAAATGTCCGTTTTTTTAGTCTTTCTAACTCTTACACAAATTGTATAGTCTTTCCTTGTCTCACTTCGATTTAAATTCTCGTCAGTTGCATGTCTCCCATCTGAAAAAAAATGTCTCCCATCTGAAAAAAATGTCTCCCGGAGACGTTCGACCAAAAATAACTAGATGCCGCACCATTCGACCTCAGCCATGAGAGTACTATAGTTTTCATATACAAAGACTCTACACACCACATATGGAATGTTAAGACAACAACCCAAATAGAGAAACCTCGCTATATTGTCTTTGCTCTACAAACTGAAAAAAATTAAAAATATCAGCTGATTCTACAACGTTTGATCATTGTGATCTTACTGACTTAAAATTTTATCTAAACTCTGATGTACATATATCCTCATGAAGACCTTAATATTTCTTTTGAAAAGAACAGATACAGTCTGTTTTATAGAATGTATGCAGACTTTCAGAAAACTTACTATAGCCGTGTTTTATTGGTAATTGAAAATACTAGCTAGTAAAATTTTACATGGAAAACAACAACACCTCAAAAGTGAACAAAAATAAGCTAGTGTTTATCCATAGTAATTTAGTGAAGATAGAGTTTCATCTAGTTAAATGTAGGGGCAGTCAAGAAGTGCAAAAAATATGCAGATGTTGGCAACATGAGGGTTTGTTCGGTAACAAATACACTTCTTTTACACTTCGCCTGCATTGAAAAGTGCAAGCGATCCACAAATTTCAAACCAAACATTTATTTGGGTTGAAATATTATAAGAATGCAATGATTTCATTAAAAAATTTATTAAAATCAATACTTTACAAAATTTTTAAAACTTTTAGGAACAATTCATAAGAGATAAAATAATTTTCTTTAGGATTAGTGTATTTTACCATCACATATTGTGGAAAATTTATTGAAATATGCTTGTTTTCATTAAAAAGCTGACAAAGGTTGCTTCCATAAATGCATGGTTGTGAAAGTCTGACGAATGCATACCTTTTTACCACGCTTATATTAGCTTCACTTGTATGTATGTATGTATGTATGTATGTATGTATGTATGTATGTAACCGACACCTTTACACTCGATTTTGACCCACTTTACACGAACCGATTTTAATAAAATTTTGTACACATATCAAGAACCGGTGGCAAAACAATAATTTCATAAGTTTATCTCAATATCCTTATCAGGATTACCAGGATTAAATATTTTAATCCCACAGCTCAAGCTTTTGCCGCTGTGGTTGTTCTAATTTTAAGTAGTTGGAAGGTAGGTTAGGGGTAGTTTTAAGTTTTATTTTAAGGACTTAGTATGTAAGAAAATAATAATAATAAAGTCACAGAGGTTAGTTTTTTTTAATTTTCTAACGAAATAAACATTAAAAAAAAAAAAGAAAAATAGTTCATAGGCCGAAAGGCATTAGTTTTAAGTATTCGTGAATTTCTTAGAGCGCTCGTTTAGCGCCAGTAAGGTATATTTAAGTATCATTAAGTAGGCTAGTTTACTGAATTTTGTCTAGTATGTAAGTAGTTTTAAATTAATAATGAATAAAAATTTGAATTTAAAAAAAAAAAATCGCGGTCACGTTTCAGTTTGAGCGTCAAGGGTCGTGGGATCAAATCCTAGCTATGGGTGACTTTTTTTTTTAAATTAAAATTACGAGATTTTAAATAATAAATAAATAATTCCAATTTCATTTACAATTTCAATCAACTAAATGGGTCAATGAAATGTTTCAATGTTTTCTTAAATCACAAAAAAACATCAAATCTGTGAAAATAAATACAGTTTAAAAAAAAAAACTAAAAAACACGCTTTTAAAGCACGTTAAACTAAAAAGTTAAAAATAAATATAGTTTGAAAAAAACTAAAAAACACGCTTTTAAAACCCATCATACTAAAAAAGCGGAAAATAATTTTTAATATAAGCTGAAAACAATAATGAACTAAAAATAAAAGTGTTATTGTGAATAAGCGTGGGGCGCTCGATATATGAAAAAAAAATATGGCCAGTGCGCCCAACGCTTTTTCACAATAACACTTGTATTTTTAGTTCATTATTGTTTTCAGCTTATATTAAAAATTATTTTCCGCTTTTTTAGTATGATGGGTTTTAAAAGCGTGTTTTTTAGTTTTTTTCAAACTATATTTATTTAAATACACATGTTAAATGTCCGATTTTCTTAAAAGCAAAACTCAAATATTTGTTGAGCAAATGTGAAACTATAAAAAGTGACAAGCAAACATGTTTTTTTTTTTTGAATTTCATATGATTGCAATTGATCGCATGTAAACAATGCATGCATTTATAAAAACACCCAAAGTTATATGTATATGGTATTGAGTAGAATAAAATGGTAATTTTGCCTCTACAGATAACTTGAAGTAACTTCTCATAGTTTTTTTTAATTATTTCTTTATAATTTCATGTTGACTTTTGTATTTTAATATTTTATTTATTGAATAAAAAGAATAAAAGAATGTTTACTATCCAAATAAATGATCTGTGTACAAAATTCTATAATAATTTAAGGAAAATAGTGAACCACGATTATTCAACTGGTCTTTTAAGTTGCCAGAAACTTAGTTCCATATTTTTTGTTCTTCCGTATAAACCAATAGAATTAAACAGGGAGTTAATAAAATACTGAACTTTAATCTGTGGGTGATAAATATAACAATAAAATCAATATATTTTCAAAGTTTTACTACAAATATAAGTAAAAAAACATTCGAAACCAACTCGGTGTGCATTTGCATGCAAACTTCAACTCAACAACCGTTTTTATGCATTTTAAAACTCGACCCAATAATTTACACAATTGTATATTCTTCGAACGCGCCCCATATAGAACAGCTGTTGTTTATTTTGATTTAAAACTCAAATTGGATTTTTAACTAAAATGTAAAGATGTTAGCCAGAAATTTCTTTAACAAGTGAGTTTTTATACTTACAACTTTTGTTTGCAATATGCATTCAATTTTTTCTATTTTCAAGTGCACATTTGCCTTTAATATTTTGTGTGTGACAGAAGATTTTGAAATTTTGAAATTAATGATTTGACAAATAATTTAGGGACACCAACTTTAAGAAGAAAAATTAAAAGTGAATATAGCGTTTTATTGGTACTCGAATACTATGTTAGGGATAGATTATTAATAAAACGCGGCTTATAATAAGAGTTCCACTGAGCCTCTTCTATCCTGGGATCTATTTAAATCTAATGCGCCAATTTTTGTGATAGACTGCAGACATCAAAATGAGACATTGAAAACAGGAGCAGTTGATATACGCTTGGAGATGAGAACATCAAGAAATATCCCTGCAAACACTTCAGCTTACTGCCTTATGCTACATGATCGCATTATTGATTTTAATCCACTTGATCAAGTTGTCAACAGAATTGTTTGAATTTAAAAGATGAAAAATAAATATGTAAACATATTTAAATAAAATAAATAATATTTGTTATAATTTATTCTAATTAAACAACTTTTATAGTTCAAGTTTTATTTTCTTGTTTTGCTAAGCTCATCATAGGCACAACTTTTAACCGATGACAGAAAACGAAGAGCAGTATGGGGGCAATACTAGCTCGCAAAAATCACGTAGACAATCGGGCAGTGCATTGAATCAACTTACATGCAGTTGTGTAATCAAATGAAAAAAAAAAAAAAAAAAAAAAAAAAATATAAACATAAAATAGAAAAACTTAAACTGAACAGAAGTATTATGCACCTAAAAGAAAAGCCAAATCAGAAGAAGAAAAACCGAAATCAGATAGAGTGTAGATACCTTTAGCGAAAAAAAACACATAATTTTATTTTATTTTTTGTAATTAAAATATTTAATTGTCGTAAATGTATAATAATTTTAACAAATTCTGGTAATTCAGGTGGGTCAAAATCCACGGCCAAGTCATGGAGACCTGCAAACACGCAGCATACTTTCTTGAGTTCCACCAGGGTCCTAGGTTTTTTGTTTGCTAGCTCCTTCAGCGCTGAAACTAGTCCTGGGTACTCCCAGCAGGTCCTCTCGAATCGTCAATACAGTTTTGGAATGAGTCCATACTGTCTGTTTTGTTGAGAGTATATTTTGGGAATGATAGTGTTGTGAGGATATCAACTTGGTTTTTATTCATTTTCACAAAAGGACCATGGAGGCAATTCAAACAAGTTCAAACACGTCTGCAAGAAAATCTCATGTCTTTTAGAAAAAAAAAACAGAAAATTTTAAGATGCGCACGAAAAAGGACAAAGGTATTTTTTCTATTTATGGAATCCCTTTATTCTAGCAGGTATAAATATGTTCACTAAACTTCATATACAAAAGAGAGATAGCGCACCCAATTGTATATGATATGTTTAATGTATTATATCAGACACCATGAAATTAAACCTATACAAATCTATAAATAAAAACAGTTTTTTGAAAATTACCTTTCGAAACCTCGACAACAACAATAACACTCTGACCATCATATATGGAACGTTAAGACAACAACACAAATAGAAAAATATAGTTTAAAAAAACTTATAACACACGCTTAGCACATCAAACTAAAAAAAAATAAAAATAATTTTTAAATTAAGCTGAAAACAATAATGAATTAAAAATACTAGTGTTATATTGAAAAAACCGTTGGGCGCCTTGTGGCATATTATTCGTATATCGAGTGCCCCACGCTGATGATGATAATAACGGATCTAATTTCTGAAATCCCTTACCAAAAAAACAAGTGAAGCTAATATAAGCGTGTTAAAAACCACGATACATTGTTTTTGCACTACAAACTGAAAAAATAAAATAAAAAACTATCTGCTGATCCTACAACGTTTGATCGTTGCAATCTAACAGACTTAAAAGTATATCAAAACTATGATGTATATCCTCATGAAGACCTCAATGTTTAATTTGAAAATAACAGATATAGCTTGTTTTATAAAAATTATACCGATTTTCAAAAAAAAAAACTTACAACAATAAAAACACTGCCGAGCCTCTTCTTTCCTGGGATATATTTTAATCACGTGCTCCAATTTTTGTTATAGATTTCAGACTTCAAAATGAAACATTGAAAACAGGACGCTTGAAGATGAGGACATCAAAAAAAAAAAAAAAAAAAACATTCCTGCAAACACTTCAGCATACCGCATTTTGCTTCATGATCGCATTATTGAATATAATCCACTTGATCAAGTAGTCAGAATAGTTTAAAAATAAATAATAAATGATAAAAAAAAGTGTAAACAAAAATTAAATGTAAACATTGTTTGAATAAATAAAGTTTATAAATTTTAAAGCTATTTCTATGTTTTTCTTTGTGTATCTTTTTCTCTCTTGACGTGGTATTAACAACCTGTGTGTTTTGAAGGTAACCCCCTAGCAACAATATTAAATTCTTAAAAAGCTTTAAGGTTCTTAACTAATCGTTTTAGGTTGTGTATGTAAAGTTTAGGGTTATAACTTGTGGGTTATTTACGTTTTATGTTCTACGATTATGCGTTCTTCACCTCAGTGCTAAGCCGCTGAGCCCCTGAGCCCCCCAAAAGCCTGAGCCACTGAGCCGCTGCTCCAGTACCCTCTAATCTATACTACTACCAAAATTTACAAAAAATCCGAAGTCAAAAAAATCAAATGCTTATAAAAAAAAACTCGAAAAAGCTTAATTTTTTTAAAAAAAGCTCAAATTTTTGAAAAAAAGGTCCGCCCCCTGCCAAGCCCCCAAAAGCTCCAACACCCCTACCCCCAAAAGCTCCGCCCCGCAAGCCGCTGAGCCGCTGCTCCAGTACCCTCTAATCTAAACTACTCCCAACCACTGGGCTTTTAATTAAAACACTTATTTAAATTCAGAAACTTTATTTTATTCCATTCTAAAATTATTTATTTAAAAACTATTTCTTTGATGAATAAAATATTAGGTTGCCAACTCCTTAAAAATGGTGGGGGAAGTTGGATGGAAGTGAGGTGTTTGAACTGTCGTAATACACTCTGCTGAAATCTTTTGTGGATATTGATATACAAGACTACAATATTGTCTTTTTGACATAACAAAACCTTGATATTGGATATGGCCAACCGGTTGAATTGCTGACACCTAAACATCCATAGCCTAACAGACAGTACCTACTGCAGGTTTTGTAACAATCATGAAGAAACACACAATCAAAGAACGAAACACTTAGGACACTACCAAGTAGAAGAAAAAAACCTTCCAATGGAAAGCTTGATTTTTCATTTTTGGCATGAAGTGGACGGTTAAACGAAGAGTCAGATTTAGTCGATCTGATTTTGAATTCTTGGTTATATATTCGTGTTAACTTTTTTGATCTTAGTCCTTACCAAGTTAAGTAAATAATCAAATTAATCGATCGATATTGAGACGAAATTGGTATATATCTGGTTTACTCCAACTAAGTTTTACTAACAGTGGCGAAGCAGAACCAGTCCTTTTTCAACATATTGCGCATCCGTACACCCCAGATTCCTAACGACTTTCATGTACTTTATCTTCACATAGGTACCATGAGCAAAACACAAATTTCAAAAAATCTTTAGATTAAAGCAAATCGTGTAAAGAATTCGTACATTGACCGCGAAAATTGCGCACTCATTTGCGTATTCTTGACACATCAACTGCTTACAAATCAACGGTTTTTGGGACAGATTCTGCACATCGCATAGTCTGAACACTCTTTTATGCTCCAGAGAACGCCATCTTGGACAAGGAACTCTATACGATCGAAGTTCCGCAGGAGAAGGTGGAGGCTGTGGGGGCTGCTTTCCAGCAAGTGTACAAGGTAAATGCATGCATTCGCCCGAATCACGACCTGGAGAACAGAACTCTGCTTCACCACTTTAATCTGCGAAACGAAATAACGCAATGGCGATCGGAGAACCTTGGCTTCACCAGGTTCAAGGAAGATCACTTGGCAAATGCCGCAATCGCCGAGCCTACTAGTTTCAAAGATAGAGCTTCAGTTCATCTTCAACTCAATAAAGAAAAAGAAGTCATCAGGTATCGATGGTATATCCAACATTGTTGGGCATTTACCTAAGGATGCAATCGACATTTTCGTCACACTGTTTAACAACGCGCTGAATAATGCATATTATCCAGTTCGTTGGAAGACAGCTGTGGTACATCTTCTCCCGAAAAAGGGAAAGGACTCCTCCAATCCGGGGAGTCTCCGGTCGATAGGTCTTCTTCCAAGTATCAGTAAGGTATTCAAATAGAGTAGGTATTAATAGAGCTCTGTTCCAGTGGGCCGAAGACAACAATATCATACTGGATAATCAGTTCAAATTCAGCATGACTTCTACAAGATTCAGCGATATTGTGATGACTGGAAGTTGAAAATCAAAAATATCATCTGACACCACTGGCGAATAAAAGTGTTTGAGAGATTGTGACTTAGACGCTGCCTTGGATTACACAGAACACCTGAGTCGGAGTAAAAACATTAGTATTCCAACAACGGAGCCAACATAAACAGAATATATAACTTCCTTCTAAAGCTGATTCGGGTTCACATTGCAAGAGCTATGTTCTCGAGTAACAGTTTAATTTTAGAGGCTTATTACCCAAAAAATCATCACTACGAAAATGTGCGTTTAAGTTGATTTATTCCTCCCGATATGCTCTTCTCTATTTAGAGAGAAGCGGTACCGCTGATCTACCACGTAAGCCGCAGAACCATAGAAAGGCGCCTACTTTATGATCAAGACATTTTGGCACAAGATGGAGCTGAGCGCCTATGGTTCAGTAGGATTGTGTCCGATCGAGACCGGAGAGATAGGGTAAAGCAGGAGAACCAATTATGTTGGTTGCAAATTGAAATTGATAATTAAAAGTAAAAGATCGAGTCTCTCGACCTTCGCCGGCTAACATAGGCTTAGGTATTTTTAGTTTAGTAGGCACAAAAAAAAATATATTTATAAAAATTATATAAAAAAATATTCACAAAAAAAAAAAAAAATTAAAAAAAAAGCTTACTGAATCTGTTCTAATTTGTAAGTAGTTCTTAAGTAATTGTAAATAAATAAGTAGTTATAAGTAGTCTTATCTACCTTAAATTAGTTTTAAGTTAATTTTATTAACTTCCCAGAGGAAGTTATTGTAATCCGTCCGATTTGACAAAATGAAAATTTTGAAAAATCTAGAAGTTTTATGGTTCCTAGAATCTAAATTCGTCATTTGTAGAGAGATGTCTGCGTGTGTGTGTACGTACGTTCGTACGTTCGTACGTTCGTACGTTCGAGATACCCTTTTTCGTTAACGATATCTCAAGAATGAATAAAGATATCGACTCCAATTAAATTTTGTTCGATAGGTTATAACTTCAAAAGAAGCTGAAAGGACT
Organism: Scaeva pyrastri; assembly: GCA_905146935.1. NCBI lineage: Eukaryota > Metazoa > Arthropoda > Insecta > Diptera > Syrphidae > Scaeva > Scaeva pyrastri. The sequence goes on from LR989928.1 coordinate 53,950,846, forward strand.
TTTATAAAAATTTGTCTAACGGTTTTTTCACCATAGCAGTTTTAAAAAAAGTGAAAATTTTAGTTTGTTGCAAATATCTCAAGAACGAATGATGCTATTGACTTAAAATAAATTTTACTGTGAAGATAGCACTGGCGAGGCGTGAATAATTCAAAAGGTAAGTCGGAGAAAAATTGGTCACCAAAATATTAAATTCCAAATGATTACTTGAAATAATTTCGTGTAATGTGTATCTGCGTATCAATCTGTATGAATCTTAAAAAGTTTCAACTATTCCAACTGAAGTTCCAAATAAAAATATAATTATATAATATATATGCCAATATATTGTGATACAATAAATTAGACTAAATGGCTGAAATATATTCAGTAGACTGTAAACCTACACATAAGAATTACTCTTTTAAATCAAAATTATAATAAATAAACATTATATTCCGTAATGATATTAGCTTGCAACTCTAAAGGAATATCAAATAGTTATAAGAGTTTTAAATTGAAATTTAAAAGATTTTTCTTATATTTATAATGTTGAAAGCTACCTATTCATTTAAGTTAACATAAAGTCTTATATTATAAATATGTATAAATTAATCAAATTACTAAAGTTTTCTAACGAAAAACATTTCACACTTTAAGTTTCAAGCTTTCAAATCTAAATTTTCAATATTCAATTTCACTTATAATTATAATTTCTGCTTATAATGTGAATTTTTAAATAAGTATAATCCTGTTGCAACTTCCACATTTGTTGTTCGACTTTATGAAAGTTGCAGTTGTTTTCTGGACATTCTGCCAAAAATAAATTAAAGCTAATATTCAAGCTACTGGGAAATGAAGTTTCAACCTTAACCTTTGAGATATAGGATCCACTCCAGTGGATACATTCATAAAATAAGTCGGAAAGAAGCGAGTGATTTTATTGCAGAAACATCTTCAACGTCAACCTGCCTGATACATGTTGACATGCTCACTGCGCATTGCGCAACACACATGATTCATCAGCTAGACTCTTGAGTCAGGTGAAAAGCATGGGGTTGGGATACACACAAATTCACCAAAAAAGAAGTCGATGAAAACCGGGTTATTTTGTCCCATAAGAAAGTGTGTATTAAACAGAGAGGTGACACACGCAGTGAACAGTATATGAAAGAAGAGGAAAGAAAACAGATTTGTTCTATGCAGGGATATGTTTTGTAACCCGACATATTTCGGGTTATTTTGTTGCTGGTATAGTGTTGTATTTGCTTAGGAGCAGGTTGATAAGGAGACGAGATGTTTTGTAACTCGACATTTTTCGTGTTATTTTGTTGCTGGTATAGTTTTGTGTTTGTTAAGGAATAAGTTGAAAAGCAAACATGTGTATACATCGTGTAAAGAGTAAAATTGAAAGCAAAGTTGTTAAAGTAATGTTGACAGCGTGTGCAGGTGTGGGATTAAATTATATTCATGTCGCCAGAAGCTTAAATTGTTAAGGATCTATTTTTCAAAAGGTAAGTTGGAAATAATCGTCTTATATGGACGCCTCGCCACTGGTAGATAGCAATGTAATACAGGTTTGGTATAAATTTGAAAATAGTTCAACACACCGTTATTGTAAAAAAAAGTAAAAACTAATAAAAAATTTTTGGAGCGCAAATATACAATGAAGGAAAAATGATATCATCTTTAGAATAATTTTTTACTATAGAAAATACTGTCCTTAATATTTGGTAAAATTTTCAAAAAAATTCAATTGACACTTTTTTTACAAACAATAAATAAGCACAAAATTTCTATGAAAAGTTGGTAAAAAGTGTGTTTTGACTTGAATATCTCGAGAATGAGCACCAATATTGACTTCAAACTTATTTAAGTTTATACAAAATACAGTTATTAATACATATATGCTACAATTTTGACAAATATCGAATTGATATTTTTTTTACGAAAAATAAAAAACTAAAACCGAAATTTACAGAAAAGTAACAAAAATTGTTTTTCGACTTAAATATCATCACAACAAGCAATGATGTTGATTTCAATAAAAAAAAATCAAAGATTGTCAATAATTAAATAATGATAAAATATTGATGAATACCAAACTGACATTTTTGTACAATAAATACAAAATGGGAAGTTATCAGTGTGGGTCGAACCCAGCCTCTTTTTCTTACAATAAATACAAAACTACAAAAAATTCTAAGAAAAAATGGTAAATATTGTTTTCAGATCCAATATCTCTGATATTTTTTATGTTAATAAAATTGTTATCAACTAAAATCAAAAGTTAATCAATTTATCAGGAACGTTTAAGTTTTCAAATTATGCATAGTGGGAAATTATCAGCATGCAGCCTCTTTTTTTAGTTTGTTTTAGTTTTATTTAGTTTTAAGTTTTTAAAAAAATAAATAAAAACCGATAGAGAAACTTAGTTTTTTTGCAATTCTTCTTGCTGATAAAAAAGATATAAATATTTAGTTTAAAGTTAGTTCTTATGCAGCGCCGAAAGACTTTAACTTTAAGTTTTAAGATTGAATAAAAATAAAAAAGAAAAAGCAAAATTCAAAAAATCAAAACTATGTAATTTTAACTAAATAAATAGACAATTTTAAAAAGAAAATATGTACATTATAATAACTGTATATTTTATCTTTCCTTCTCTATTTTTTATTTTGCAAATTTAAAGCTATAGGGTCTTAAAACTTAGCTACGGTGCTATTTGATTTCTATTTCCAAAACTTTTTTTTATATTTTGATGAATGATTCTAATTATGGTTGGATAACTGATTTAAAAAAAGATTACAAATTACATAGAAAAAAATCTTACAAATTAGTTTGAATTTATAAAAAAAAAATACTCAAATGAGCTACTTGCTTTTATGTTCCGAAATTTTTATTTATATTCCCATAGGGAGTTATTGTAGTGGGTCCGATTTGTCAAATTGAAATTTTTGACAAATCTGGACGTTTTATGGTACCTAGAATCTAAATTCGTCATTAGTAGAGAAATGTCTGTGTCTGTGTTTAAGTACGTTCGAGATACCCTTTTTCTATAGATTATAACTTCAAAAGAAGCTGAAAGGACTTTTATAAAAAATTGTCTAACGGTTTTTCCACTATAGCAGTTTTTAAAAAAAGTGAAAATTTTTTGTTTGTCGCAAATATCTCAGGAACGAATAATGATAAATGATAAAGATTGCAATGTGATACAGGTTTGGTATACATTTGAAAATAATTTATACCGTTATTTTTTTAAAAGTAAAAACTAAAAGAAAAAAAAATATTTTGGCGCAAATATGCAATGAAAGAAAAATGATATCATGTTCAAAAAAAATGTTTACTATGTGAAATGTAGTCTTTGACACCTGATAAAATTGAATTCACAGTTTTTTTACAAAAAATAAAAAAGTGCAAAAAATTCTACTATGGTATATTTTTGACAAATATCGATATAACCGTTTAAAAACAATATCTCTGATATTTTTCATGTTAATAAAATTTTGTATCAACTAACATCAAAAGCTAATCATTTATTATCAGGAACGCTAAGTTTTCAAATTATGCATAATGGGAAGTTATCAGTGTGAGTCGCACCAAGCCTCTTTCTAACACGCTTATATTAGCTTCACTTGTATGTATGTATGTATGTATGTATGTATGTATTTATGTAACCGACACCTTTACACTCGATTTTGACCCACTTTACACGAACCGATTTTAATAAAATTTTGTACACATATCAAGAACCGGTGGCAAAACAATAATTTCATAAGTTTATCTCAATATCCTTATCAGGATTACCAGGATTAAATATTTTAATCCCACAGCTCCTGCTTTTTCCTGATTTTATTATGCGCTTATAAATATTAATAGACTCCCTCATTTTAAGTGCTGCGGTGGCTCAGTTGGTTAAACCGCGGTCACGTTTCAGTTTGAGCGTCAAGGGTCGTGGGATCAAATCCTAGCTATGGGTGACTTTTTTTTTAAATTAAAATTACGAGATTTTAAATAATAAATAAATAATTCCAATTTCATTTACAATTTCAATCAACTAAATGGGTCAAAGAAATGTTTCAATGTTTTCTTAAATAACAAAAAAACATCAAATCTGTGAAAATAAATACAGTTTAAAAAAAACTAAAAAACACGCTTTTAAAGCACGTTAAACTAAAAAGTCAAAAATAAATATAGTTTGAAAAAAAAACTAAAAAACACGCTTTTAAAACCCATCATACTAAAAAAGCGGAAAATAATTTTTAATATAAGCTGAAAACAATAATGAACTAAAAATACAAGTGTTATTGTGAATAAACGTGGGGCGCTCGATATATGAAAAAAAAATATGGCCAGTGCGCCCAACGCTTTTTCACAATAACACTTGTATTTTTAGTTCATTATTGTTTTCAGCTTATATTAAAAATTATTTTCCGCTTTTTTAGTATGATGGGTTTTAAAAGCGTGTTTTTTAGTTTTTTTCAAACTATATTTTTAACTTCCCACAGGGAGTTATTTGATTTGATTTTAAAGAGTTCACAAAATATTTCAAAAAAGAGGCTAGGTGCGACTTACACTGTTAACTTCCCATTATGCATACTTTGAAAATTTGCATTCCTCTTATTAATCCATTTACTTTTGATGTTGATTGATGACAATTTTATTAAAAAAAAAATTATTCGACTTAAAAAATGTCTCCAGATATTGTAGCGGAGGAACAATATTACGCAATTTACCTTAGAACTTTTTGTACTTTTGAATTTATTGTAAAAAATGTCAAATTGATATTCGTCAATATTTGTAGCATATGTAATGCATATTAATAATTGTATTCTGTATTAATGTAAGAAAGTTTGAAGTCAATATCGGTGTTCATTCTCGAGATATTCTAATCAACATAATTTTTTTACCAACTTTTGGTAGAATTTTTTTTATTTTTATATTTTTAGTAAAAAAAAACTGTCAATGGATTTTTTTCCGAAAATTTTACCAGATGTCAAGGGCAGCATTTCACATAGTAAAAAATTATTCTGAAGATGATATCATTTTTCCTTCATTGTGTATTTGCGCGCCAGTTTTTTTATTATAACTTTTTTTTTTTAAATTACTGTATGCTGAATTATTTCTAAATTTAAACCAAACCTGTATCACATTGCAATCTAGACAGTAAAATTAATTTGAAGTCAATAGCATTATCCGTTAATGAGATATTTGCGACCAACTAAAATGTTCACTTTTTTTGAAAACTGCTATTGTGAATAAATCGCTCGATAAATTTTTATAAAAGTCCTATCTGCAAATTTTTAAGTTATAACCTATTGAACAAAATTTAATTCGAGTCGATAGCGTAAAGATTTGTCAAAAATTTCAATTCGACAAATTGGACTAATAGCAATAACTGCTTAAATTAGTTTTCAACTTAGTACTTAAAACTAACTTTAACTTTTGGATTGAAAAAATATGTTTAAAATTTATTTTTCTTGAACTGATTTTGTAATTTATTCAATGATACAAAAAATGTTCGTTTGCAGGAATATACAACTTTTTGTGACAGAATGAATCCGCTGATTCTAAAAGTTTAATCTAGTTAGCCTTCTAAGCTGAGTTCTCGCAGGGGAGAAAATATTGGATCAATGTTTTTTTTTTATTATTTTTTGGATTTAGATGTTTCCTTGAAAAGCTTTTTTTCCAATATATTGCAGCGAAAAAATTAATGAAGTATTGAAAGCAAAACGAAAACATTTGAAGCATTAAATAAGGCCTTTATTATTCTACGATCTACTTTGCATCGAAGATTGAAAGGATTAAGAACATTTTCTGGATCAAAGAATTCTTAGTCAATGACAGCCACGGAAGGGGTAAGACAAGGAGCGAGCGATAATAAGAGAGGCGATGCGCATAATAAATACATTCCACACTCTCATTAACCGTGTTTTTATTTTGTCGTGAACTCAGTTCACGCTTAACATGCAGTAAATTAATTTGATTTGCATTATATAGTAAATTTGTTGCATTTATCACGTGAATCAAAATTGAACCAATTTAAATTGATTTGCAACTATTATTCACAAAAAAGAACCAATATAACTAATATGCCACATGCCCTTACATATACGAGTAGGTACATGTACATACTAGTACATAATATATACATACATCTTTATACTAATTGAAGGACAAAATAACATTCTTTGAAAAAACATTATGACAATGAAACCAAGTACATATAAGTATACCTACATATATCCTATGTACGTATCTATGATGATATAAACAAACTAAATTTTCAAACACTTTATTTAGTATCCACTAGAATAAAATTGGGTTTCTTTTAGAGAAACATTTGACCCGGCATTAAAGCAATTCCCAGAAATGAGAGCAGAAATAAAAATAAAGAAATTAGCCTCCAGTCCACAAATGTATAAATACAGAAATGTGCGTCTGATTGAACTTAGAAATCTATATACATATGTATATAAAAGAAAGTCTGTTTTTTTGTGTTCGTTCACTAACCAGCCAAACTGTTTGACCGATTTTCTTAATTTTTTTTTTAATTAAAGAGGAATACGAGTAGAAGGTTTAGGGCGCAAAAAAATATAATAAAAAAATATGGAAAATATGTTAAACAAAAAAATTAAATTTTGGTCGCTTATTTTAACAATATTTAGGAATTTGCGCACATCTTAATCAGTAGAGATCGTGGTGTCCTGGTAAGATCTCCACTCTAGACATGAGGGGTCTTAAGTTCAATTCCTGTCGCTGGCAACTTTTTTTTTATAAAAATGCATGGCATTGTAAAGAAACGACAAACAATGAATTATATTTGTTTATAGTTTTTTATATTTTTTATCCAATTATAGCAACAAAATAGTTATTTCAATCACTGTTTTTATTTAGTTGGAGTCGATATCTCTACCCGTTCTTGAGATATCGCCGAAGAAAAAAATATTTCTCGAACGTACGAACGTAGGAAAACATACGTACACTCACACACACAGATATCTCTCTTTAAATGACAGATATATAGGTATTGTAAGAGCTTAAAACGTCCAGATATGTCAAAAATTTCAGTTTGACAAATCGGACCGATAACAATAACCTCCTATGGGAAGTTAAAAAATTATTTTTGTAACGCCCTGCAAAGCGCTATTATTGTATATAAAAAATTTTTTTTTGTTCCCTACTATACATACGTATATTTGTAGATATTTGGGGCAGTTACAATAAGTCTGGATAAGAAACGTATAAACAACATTCATTTTTGATCCCACTAGTGTGAATGGATTCCACTGCATTGCCTAACCCGCAAAGCAATCATTACCTTTTCGTAGCGTGTGTCCAATAAACATCCACTGGCGCCTTCGTATAATGGTATCGACTCACAGCCACTCAGTGAAACGACTATCACATAAAAACTGCGAGTCCAAAATGGCTGAAACTTTAATATGTTGCTGTCAAAAGATGCACGACTACATTCCCTGACTTTTATTGACGAGTGCTGCCGTCGGAAACTCTTCAGACCTCAATGCCGGCCCTAGCCAAACTTGAAAGAGTTGTAGAAAGCACGCCTTATTAAATTTGCACACATACATACACCTGATAAAGAGCCGCCAGAATTTTACGATCTCTCCACTTGCACATTTTCCACATATGGTTGGTCCGTTACATAAATTTGGTAGTTTAAGATTTCTAACTAAAATTATTGGGGCACCATTTTTTAACTTGAGGAAAATGTGGGGGAAGGCCACTCGGGTTTAAAGAATTAAAAAAATGGACCTCATTTTCTTGATCCATTACATTATCAAGCCGCCAAAATTGCCCTTTGATAATCTTTATTTTCTATTTCATCGATATCAGGGTAAAATTTTGATATTAAGTCCTCAATGCTGGTCGCTCTTTTTCCTAAATCGCGATCAGATGTCACAAGGCAATTAAAACCTACAGAATAATTCCCGTTGACCTATAAACATGAAATTTCAACCAGTACAGGGAATAACCTAAAAACCGTAAAAATTTGTACGGAACCCTGAGTAGGTACGTGGTAGTAGGTACCCGCTGTACGCCGGTTTTTTTTACTAAAATAAAATTATAGTTTAGACAGCATACGAGTACTATGTCAGACAGTCCAACATACAATTATATAAATAAAATACCTTTTTAATACTCACACACGAAAAAATAAATTTTGCAAACATTTTAATTAGTTCACAACCACTAAAATCAATTCTTTACACAAAAATTACGATTTTAAAGCAATAAGCAAAACATAAATTATTATAAAAAAAAAACAATCCAACAATATATCTTTCTTTGAATTGTCAAAATCATTCTCGTTGATTAATAGTACTAGAAAATCGAAGTGCAAAATAAAATACGATAAGTCCATGAAAATAGAATAGATGGTGTTTTAAACAGTAGTTAAAAAATATCATTCATAGAAAGGGGATTCGTCACAGAATAAGTAACGGAAAATTCCGTGAGGTAAAAATATTAATTTAAATTAACTTTAATTAATATTTTTATTATTTATTGTCAAATTTTGCCACCCCCTAAAAACTATTCTTTCAGCACTTGATATGAAAACATTTTCCACAGCACTTCAGTGCTTTTTTATGGATTCCGACCCAGTGCTGCTGATTGATCTCAAATGTTGCAAAAGGTAGTCAGTGAGTGTTGACGAGTGTTAGGGTCCTTTAGTCTGTCCATGTTAAACTTGGACACTCTGATGTTCTAATTCGATCACCGAATTGCAGCTGTACTATAAGATGGCTTTTGTATGAAATGCTTGTATTCGAAAACTAGTCTGTTTTTTACCTAAAATACTTTGCAAAATATTTGGATTCGTAAAAAACATAACGGGGATAAAGAACGTTAAGAATCAAAATCTAGGCCTAATTGAAACCATATCTCTCTGAATGAAAATGACGTAATTCAAGGATCTTATAACTGATTTCGGAATAAACTTACCTTATAAAGAAAACTATATAGTAAATGATCAGTACGTGCGTCGTCCTAGAGCAACAACAGCGTCACTACATTTTTACCGATTTTTGACTGGGTGCGCCACACGCTTATATTAGCTTTATATTTTAGTAATACGGTATACTAAAAAAAATTAGTTTTATTTATTCTCCACCGGAGAACAAAGTTTTAAATTTTAAAAAATCGTCACTTTATTCATCAAACTTCAGATCCCTTACCACTGGTGGGGGGAAATCTTCAGTTTATACGTCGAGATGTCAACAAGATCTGAATCTGAGGAGATCAAACGATCCCTTTTTATAAAACCTAAATCTAACACAGCAAATCTTAATTTGTCTGTGGATGATGAAATCTTAAAAGAATAGTGTAAACAAAATAATTCTTGCTGAGGGCAAGAAATGCTGATAGTGCATCATTCTCATAGATCCTATTTCCTTCATTTGTTTACATTACATCACAAATAATCATATATACAGATGTCTCATCCCCATACAAAAAAATGTCCTAAGAAATTTTATTAGCCGACAAAATATCAGCTGACAAAACTACAAAAATCAAAAAATTCAGAGCGACAACTTTCAAAGTTCAAATGAAGAGAGACCAAAAGAAGAAACTGACAAAATGTAAAGCTTTTCAATGAATTTCTCCGTCTCATAAGAATGTGGCACAAAAAATATCACACATCCCTTTTTCTCTTATTGTTATTTTTGTTGATTCACTTCTTTTCCGAGATATGTTTATTTCTATTCTTTTTTCCTCCTTTTCTTGTGTGAATATTGTTGGTGTATTCCTGTATAGATTCCTTGGCAGGCGCCTGCTTGGCTGGATAATTCTACTTGTAGTGCATTTTGTAGGTATTTATCTACTTCAATGTGGGGAAGGATTTTGGAATTTGATGATTTGGATTGCAGAAAGCAGTGTTGCCTCAGAGCAAGTTAAATATGAATTGCTGACGAAGAAAAATAAGTCCTTTTAGTAAAAACATTTATTTTCTAAACAAAATGTAAATAGGTTTATTAAACTTTACAATTTGATGACTTTTTTTAAGGAAATAATTATTTTAAGGTGAAAGAACTATGGAACAGTAGGTCAATAAAAAATATGTCCTTAAATCAGAAAGGAAAACAAGAATATTCAGGGATAAAATTGTGTTACTGCGGCAACTCCAGTATAGAGATCTTTTCCTATTGAAGGATATTTCTTTTTCTTGATAGAAAGTTTCTGCCACGTCCACATTCGTGTCCCCTGGAAACTATTTCATTGAAGGAAACTGTTGATTGATACATCATTATTGTGGGTGATTTATTTTTTTTTCAATCATTCGTTTTCATGCTTGGATGTAAAATTATATTTTAACACCATTACACATCTAAAATACAATGTTAATAAGTTCTTAATGAATTCATACTTCATCTTCTTTAATTTGTTTGTAGTTACATAATACATAATGTGTAAATAAGCACGTTTTAATTCCTTAAAACAAATAAATCTTAACACATGTAAAAAATGAATTCCAACCGATAATAAAATTGTTCAAATACACTAACACATGTATTAAAATTAGTCCCCAGTAATTATGCATTAATTGCCATCAATGAACATTTTTAAAATTTATCAATATAAGAAATAAAACTCTTAAGATCACCTAAGACATTTTTTCGCTAATCATATTTCATTTCGGTACCAACCTATGTATGTGTATCAACATTTAAATTGTCTACATTTTATTCATTCAAAAAGACTAGGAAATATTTTGACCTGGCCACTTCTGCATTCGTATTTTTTACGTATGTAGGTTCCTACTTATTTTTAGTAGCAAGATCGCTACCAACTTTTTTAAGTTAACCTACCTAAAAGCCCTACCTACTTATAACTCATGAAATACCTACATACATATGTTTGCATGTATTTACATGCATATGTACAGAGGTACCTACTAGTAACTATTTTTTTGTATTGTTAACCCTCTACTGCATGAATTATTGTAATAGCTTCTTTGAGATGTTTTAAGACATCTTTTATTAAAAAATCGGAAAAAAAATCTGTTTAAATAATAAGAATAGAAGCCAAATTTGGTTTCGCATGCAATAAGGGTCAGGTATAAAACAAATACATATTTCCTATGAGGAATGGGATTGACCGATGACTATCCTCCATAATTACGCAATTCCATTTTTCTAACAAAAAACAAAATAGCCCAAAAGAATAATTCACATCACAAGAAGAGATTACAAAACAAAATATGTAGGTAGTTTTATAATCACTTGTTGTATACGTAGCAGAATATGGCTTCCAAAGTCTTACCACTCAAACGACCAACATAATATTTTTTTTAATTAAAAATTTTTTTGTGGCAGACAAATAAATATCCAATCACAAAATATTTTTTTCGGTCACTTAACTCACCTTTCAATAAAGTTATAATATTTTAAAATTAGAACATTTTTCAATCATTCGTTTTCAACCACAACAAGCTAACCACTGACCTACAAATAGTAATGACTTTGGCTTTGACAGGAAGCGGAGGAATAAGATGGACTCTGACAACTTACCTTAAACATCTTGACTACGCTGACGATGTTTGCTTGCTTTCACATAAGATCATGCATCTCCATCAAATGGCAACAAGGGTATAGAGAGAAGCAGCAATCGTGGGGCTGAAAATCAACACGGGAAAAACAAAGATGTTCAGCCTCGGGAACTCGCAGTCATCCGCTCCGATGAACATTGGTCAATAAACAGTAGAGAAAGTAGATAGCTTCCAATACCTTGGAAGCATCATCTCTCCTGAAGGAGGTACCGAACTAGACATCGTCAGTCGTATCGGAAAAGCAAAGGCTGCGTTCGGGATGTTGTCCAATGTTTGGAGGAACAAATCTCTCAGCTTGAACACAAAGCTACTACTGTTTAACTCCAACGTCAAATCAGTTATGCTATATGGATGCAGCACCTGGAAAATAACAACTACAATAACCAGGAAACTGCAAACCTTCGTCAATAGGTGTCTTCGAAACATCTTAAGGGTTTTCTGGCCTAATCGTATCTCCAACGAGGATCTACATAGACGAACAGGTCAGGAACCCATAGACACCATTATACGAAAGCGCAAGTGGCAGTGGATTGACAAAAATGATGAATGTGTTATGAAGTTAATCTTAACATGTTAGCAAATTCTTTATGTTTAATTCTTTTCAAATTCTTAGTGAATATGTCTGCGGTCATCTTGTCTGTAGGAATGTACTTAAGAACGAGAAGCTCCTTCACGAACATAATGAGCTTTTATGTCGATATGCTTCGTCCTGTTGTGAAAAATAGGATTCTTGGCAAGCTTCTGAGCACTCAAGTTATCGCTGAAAAGCTCCGTTGGACCATCAACAAGCATATTGAAACCCAATTCTTCTAGAAAACGCCGCAAGTAGACAACTTCTTTTGCTGCTGCTGACAAGGCAACGTATTCAGCTTCGGTGCTACTGAGGGCAATTGTTGACTGCTTCTTACTATCCCACAAAACAGGTGCACCAGCAAGAATGAAAGTAAGCCCAGTGTAGGATGTTCGATCGACACAGTTTCCACCCCAGTCCGCATCTACAAAGCCTTTTAACTTCGAAACAGTCTGAAAATAATTACTTTTGTATTTATTGTGGTGCTTAAATACCTTAATATATGTTTTGCAGCGTTTAAATGTTCTAAATTCGGATTTGTATTAAATTGTGCCAACTTAAAAACAGAATGTATGATGTCTGGTCTGCTACAGACACCCAGATAAGTCAGCAGTGGCGGCTGCTGGGTTATCGAACAGGTAGTGCACTCAATAAGTATTAAATTTGGAAATATAATAAATAAGAAAGACAATTTCTGTGCATATATAAATACATATAAAGACTTTTCGCAATCTTAAGTTAAATTTAAAAACACCAAACAGATACAGCAAAATTAAATCCATAATACGAATTCAAATTCATCAATCATAGTTGCCGGCGCGGCGGCAGCGGCTGCATCGCGTCGCGAAGCTATCGCCTCCTGCGTCACTCACATTGACCGGCGAACTGCGTCAAACATCGGGATAGCTTGCTCCCTTCGGTAAACTTCGGTTCTCTCGTGCGGCGGCGCACGGAAGTAGATTCATTTCTCGATACATTATTTCTATAAGATATCTTTTGTTTCACGCGTCAGGCATGTAAGGCTGTAAACCATACAAGTTATATTAGCAGCCCTTGTGCGCTCGCCAAAGCGCACGAGAATTGAATTTACAGGGAAAATACATACAATGTTGTCTTTGTCTTGTCTTTGTAGTATAGCAAAGTGCTATTGGAAATTTTATGTGTTGCTATTGTATGATTGAAAAATAAACTAATATGTACCTACTTAATTTAACAAATTAAGATAAAGTAATTTTTAGTAATTTTTAAATCTTTTGAGTTGGTGGTTCAGCGCACGAGTGCACTTAAGGTACAGCCGCCACTGTAAGTCAGTGAACCAATCAGCGACTGATACAGCTTTGAATCTACCTTCGTGCATTGTGAACAATTATCACATTTCTTGAAGCTGATTCCAGGATCAAGCGGAGTCGCACAACTTCTACTGTTCACCATTTCGAAATCCTCCAAAAGATTCCGAATCAGCTGTCTTTGCGAAACTTGGATTCCATTTTTCTCCCTGGTGATCTCCATGCCAACAAACAGGTCCAAAGGCCCTTTATCAATAACCTCGATCTGACGTTTCACATTTTCTAACGTTTCAATGTTAGAAGATGAAAGTAGAATGTCGTCGACATAAACTGCCACGATATTTATTTCACCCGTTCGTTTCAGCACATAAACGCAAGCATCTCCGTTGCATTTTACAAATCCAATTTGTCTAAGCGCACAATCCAGCTCTTTATTCTAGTTGCATTCAGCCTGCTTTAACCCATATATCGCCTTTTGTAGTTTACACACTTTGTTTGCATTTTGTACATCGATAAAACCTTCAGGCTGAAGCATAAATACATCTTCTTACAACTTGCCGTTCAAATACGCAGTCACGACATCCATTTGGTGCACAAAAAGATTAAATTCTGCAGCTAACGCCAGGATTAGTCGTATAGAGGAGTGTCGAACCACAGGAGAAAATATTTCCCCATAGTCAACTCCATATTTTTGACTGCATCCTTTCGCCACGAGACGCGCCTTATATCGTACTGGATTCAAATTGACATCACGGTTAATATTAAAAACCCATTTTGATTTTATGGGTTTGCGATCTTTTGGAGCATTCACAAGTTCCCATGCTTGGTTTTTTATGAGAGAGTTATACTCCGATTCCATTGCCGATTTCCACATGTCAGCATCCGGGCGTTGCATTGCCTCTTCGATGGTAAGTGGGTTGCCTGTTTTGTTTATGTCATAGATTACAAGCACAAATAATCATATACAGATGTCTCACGCTTATGGAGAAGAATGACCTATGAAATAAAAAAAGCTTTATTTTTAAAAGCTTTAAATAAGATCTTTTCCTACAAAATCAAAGCTCTTTCTGAAATATTTTGTTGCTCTACTCTCTGCCACTCTTTTCTATTCTTTTTACCCCTTTCGAGATTATTTGTTTTTGTTTGTGGATTCGTTGCTTGCTTTTTTGTATAGTCTTCCATCCCAGGTATATTTTTCTTTGTGCTACGACCAAGGCAAGACAAGTGATGGTTTTTTTTATTATGCTTTTGTTGTATTTGCGTCTATAATTTGTAAGGTCGTCTCAGATTTGAAACAAAATAAAAGGAGAAGCGATTGAATGTGTTGACTTATACACATGTACATATGTATAATACATATATTGTGAATTGGTTGGTTTGACTTTGTAGACTAGGATAGATCTTTCATTCTGGAATGAATATTTGAAAGATTTTGGTTCGTAGGAATAAATTTTGTTAAAATGAATGAATATACATATATACGAATTTTATTTTCCTGTAGTCGATAGGTATATTTTTAAATAGAAAAATAATCAGTTAGGTACCTGCTTTACATTTTTTATTTATTAATTTTGTTTTTTTTTAGTTTATCCACAATTTTTTTTAAATATCTAGGTACCTAGTCATTACTATTTGTAGGTCAGGGTTAGCTTGTTGTGGTTGAAAACGAATAATGTGTAACCCACCCACACACCAATTGACTTTAAATTAGATATTTTCTTCTTGTGTGCAAATGAACATGGCTACGCGATATTTAACATTATGAGCTAGGAAGTTTTGCTTAAAAATGAAAAAAAAATCTTACTAAATCAGAACCAAAAGATTGCAATTCTTTTTTTCAATATGCAGTTACATACTCGAACATCCCAATAAGAAATATGTATCTACAATGTACACATCTGCAAAAAATAACAAACCCGACTAGTGTGATACAAAAGATCCCATACAATAGAAGAAATACAAATAAACAGAAAACATTTTTTTCAGTCAAGAAAAAGAAATATTCTTCAATTGGAGAAGATCTCTATTTTTTATTGACCTACTGTTACATAGTTCTTTCACCTTAAAATAATTATTTCCTTAAAAAAAGCCATCAAATTGTAAAGTTTAATAAACCTATTTACATTTTGTTTAGAAAATAAATGCTTTTACTAAAAGGACTTATTTTTCTTAGTGAGCAATTCATATTTAACTTGCCCCGAGGCAACACTGCTTTCTGCAATCCAAATCATCAATTTCCAAAATCCTTCCCCACATTGACGTAGATAGATACCTACAAAATGCAATACAAGTAGAATTATCCAGCCAAGCTGGCGCCTGCCAAAGAATCTATACAGGAATACAAAAACAATATTCACACAAGAATAGGAGGAAAAAAGAATAGAAATAAACATATCTCGAAAAAGAAGTGAAACAACAAAAATAACAATGAGAGAAAAAGGGATGTGTGATATTTTTTGTGCCACATTCTTATGAGACACAGAAATTCATTGAAAAGCTTTACATTTTGTCAGTTTCTTCTTTTGGTCTCTCTTCATTTGAACTTTGAAAGTTGTCGCTCTAAATTTTTTGATTTTTGTAGTTTTGTCAGCTGATATTTTGTCAGCTAATAAAATTTCTTAGGACATTTTTTTGTATGGGGATGAGACATCTGTATATGTTTTCTTGGTCGGAGCTTCATGCCAAATCCAGTATCCTTTACAGCTTCTGATTCTTTTCTCACAACAGCTTCATCCACATCGGCAGCGGCCTTCGCAACAACATCAGCGGCTTCAACACCAACATCAGAATTTGTAGTTGAAGCATTGATGTACTCTTCATTACCTTTTTTAAAAACAACTAAGCTAGCATCAGAAGTCTCTTTAGTTTCATCTTTTATTGACAAAATCCATTAAAGGAACATAGTCATTGGAAGGGTTACAATTTTGTTCACTAGAATTACAAAATCTGACATCTCGCCCTACCGTTACAATCCTACGTTTCGGATCGTATAATCTATATGCTTTGGATTCGTTGGCTTATCCGACCATAAAACACTCAATGCCTTTTGCCTCGAATTTAGATTTGCGCGGCGATTTGTTCAGAAGGACACCTTTTTTGCCAAATATTACGAGGTGCGAGACGTTTGGTTTTTTGCCGTTCCATGCCTCGTTAGGCGTTACATTTGACAGCAGTTTAGTGGGTAACCGGTTTCGCAAATATACCGCGGTATTTATCGCTTCCGCCCATAAGAACTCAGGTTACTGTGAATCGATGAGCATACATCGGCCCATTTCTATAAGCGTGCGATTAAGCTGTTCGGCAATACCGTTTTGTTGCGGTGTATATGTATATGCCACCGTTAATTGTCTTCGAATACCTTCTTGCTTCAAAAAACTATCAAAATCGTTATTTAAATACTCGCCTCCATTGTCTGAATGCAAAATTTTAATTTTTTTACCCGTTTCGCGTTCAACACTAGCCTTAAAAATTTTGAAAACTTCTAACACTTCACTTTTGCATTTTATAAAATATATAAAAATTTTACGACTGAAGTCCATGTATTTTGCTCCACCAAGAGACAGAATGTGCATTGGTCCACATACGTCACTCATTTCTAAAATATTTTTTCTACACCGATTATTGCACTTTTGAATTTTTTGGCAATTTACTTATTTTGGCTTTAAGACACACATCGCACTCGAAATCACCGACAGACTTGATAGCGTTAATTCCTCGCACCATATCACTGTTATGCAAAAGTTCTAAACTTTTTATATGTATTTAAATGTCCGTATGCCAATCGCTTATATGTGTATTTTTTACCATAGCGACACATAATTTTGACATAGTCTCGGCTTTATACGTAAACAAGTCGTCTGTTCTTTTCGCATTCATTATTTCTTTTTGGTTTTTGAGAGCTGTTATGCTTGCAGCTTTTTTCCCGAAATTTACCATACACGTCTCCGTTAGTTTGCTGACTGACAAGAAATTGGTTTTTAAATTTGGCACATAAAGAACATTGTGCAAGAACAGTTTTGATGTAGAAGTCTTCGAACACACGACACCAACAGCTTCAGAATATATATATTTGCCTCCCGCCAGTTCGATTTTTTCTGCATGATTCGTCATATGGGTAAACATCGACTTTCTGCAACACATGTGACAAGTCGATCCACTATCCAAAATCCACGTTGAACTGTTTAGTTCGCAATACATACCAGATAGATTGAGCATAGCAAAAAAAAAAAAAAATGTTTTTGTTTGTTGACGAAAAAGGCAGTCTCATGATGTTCTTCGGGTTTTTGTTCACACTCTCTTCGTTTTTCTTCCTCCAATAATTTCGTCTTAAGTGCACTTGTGTTGGGTAACTTGTCTCTTGATTCAATGGCAACGATGAAGTTGTCATAGTTCTTTGGTAAACTTGACAACATAATAATTACAAGCAATTCGTCTTGCAATTTAATATCCAGCTCAATAAGTTTTTCGAACAAATCGAAAAATTTGTTTAGATGCTCCGACATAGATGCTCCTTCAGACATTTTTAAATTTATTAACGATTTAAAAATAGTTACCTTACGAGCTGGTCCACCTGGAGAATGGACTTCATTTAACCGATTTCAAGCATCTTTGGACCATGTTGCGTTCTTCACATGGAGCAATTGAGTCGATTTTACAGACAGAATCAGGGTTGCAAGTGCTTTTTCATCTCGAGACTTCCATTCAGCAAAATTAGCGGCATCAGACGCTGCAGGAGCTACCTTAGCTCCGGATACATAATCCCACAGCTCACAATGAATCAAAACTGATTTCATCTGCACTTTCCAGCCATCGTAATTTGTGTCATTCAATGTATCAATTTGATAAAGCCCGTTACTCATTTTGAAAAAAAAACACTCTCTAATTAAATCAACGAGCCTGGGCCCATAACCTTTGTTGGAGTTAGAAGTGAAAAATATGCCAAAAGAGATAACACAGCTTATGATTTTCTCGTTATAACTTTATTATGACAACTGCGCTTTAAGTTTTGCTAACATTTCTTTTATATAGGTTTAGGTGTTTATATAAGTGTGTAGAATAAAGAATATTAATACAGTAAATTATGTATATAAATATAATGTTTATATGTATTTAACACTATTTTCTTCGGGTTGCATTATTTGATTTGTTCTCACTAGATGATCTATGTAGAATGGAATGATACATTGCCTTGAAACTTTTTATTTTTCCTAAATTGATCTTTATGGAGTATGCGTTTAGCTTCTTTAATAGTAAAACTAGTATATTTATTACTTCTGCTTTCTTACATCGGGGTATAATCTTATTCTGCATACGTTCTTGTGTAGTTGTTTTTATAAAATTTTCGTTTATGTCTACGTCTTTTCTTTTTTCGTTTAATTTGTTAAATATATAATGTCTGTTTGCTGTACAGTAATATCGTACTTCTATGTTATTGTTAAGTAAAAAGTTTTTTTAAGATTTCTGCCATGAAAGCATTTTCCAAAGAAATAAGTTTAGGTTTAGTCTTATACGAAAATATTTTTGTCATAGCGTTCATAGCATCTACATACGTTTTATTTTTTACTAGCGAAACCCACGCCCGCTTTGCAGTGCGTTAAAAAAAATAGTTTTTTAACTTCCCATAGGAGGTTATTGTTATCGTTCCGATTTATCAAACTGAAATTTTTGACATATCTGGACGTTTTAAGCTCTTACAATACCTATATATCTGTCATTTTTAGAGAGATATCTGTGTGTACGTACGATTTCCTACGTTCGTACGTTCGAGAAATATTTTTTTCTTCGGCGATATCTCAAGAACGGGTAGAGATATCGACTCCAACTAAATAAAAACAGTGATTGAAATAACTATTTTGTTGCTATAATTGGATAAGAAATATAAAAAACTATAAACAAATATAATTCATTGTTTGTCGTTTCTTTACCAAAACTTTGGTTCAGGCCATGAATTTTTATTAAAAAAAAATTTTGCTAGTGACAGGAGTCACTACCAGGACACCACGATCTCTACTGATTAAGATGTGCGCAAATTCCTAAATATTGTTAAAATAAGCGACCAAAATTTAATTTCTTTGTTTAACTGTTTCTTTGTAACTGTTTTTTCGTAAGGTGGTTTAATTGGTTTTCGATCGATTTTTGTCATACAAAAAATTACATTTGTTTAAAATTTTATTTATTAATTCTTTAAAGTTCGGAATGTAATATTTTCTTGCCAATTCCAAGTATAGCTCTCTGGCGCAATCCAAAGGGGTGATAAGGTTTGGTTTCGAAACCATCACCCTTAAGGTGTATAAAAAAAATGAGGCGGAGGAAAATGCTCTTCCTTCAACGAAAGAGGTCAAGACTCCTGCTAAAGACCTTGGTGCATCTATCACTTTTACATCACTGGAAGAGGAAGATGCACCCAGGTCTTCCTCGAAAGTAGTTGAGGCCTCAGAAAACGTCGACGGTCTTTCAGACATGGATATCAAAGACTCAATAATTGGAGATCTTCTGAGCGAGGACGTTCTGCTGAACTCATCCTCAGAATTGGAGGATTTCCACATCACCGTGGTGGAGGCTAGTCGGTCGAACTGTAGCAACTATGCTGCACGTTCTTCAGATTAACCCAAACACTCCAAAAAGGCTTCGGCTTCGTTACTCCTTCGCCTCTCCAGCAGCGAAGAAGATATTGTTCTAATCCAAGAACTCCAAACCACTACTTCCTGTATGCAAAAGAAAAAGGTGAACCCAGATCTTGCATATTAGTTAAAAGTAGTCTAAATGTATTTTTACTACCTAATTTCAGCGATCGAGATATAACCAGCGCAGCGTGAGACTAGCAACAGCCAAATTAACCCTCTGGCTGGAGTCAGCATATCTCGGCCATGAATACCTTGGCCCTCTTCCGGGACAAACCCTAGAGAGAATGATCGAGGAAGCAAACAGGCAGGAAATCAGCCTAATTATTGGTAGTGACGTCAACGCACACCATACAGTATGGGGAAGAATTTTATCAAATTCAACAAAAGAGTCATATAAAAAAAAAAATATATTAATCAAGAAAGCAAACCACATTGGTGGAACTGAAGGCTTGATCCCATAAGAAAAGAATGTTGGAAATTCTTTAATAAAGCTAAATCGACCAGAGATGCATCTGATTGGGATACATATAAAGAATCCCTTAAAATTTATAAAAAAGAACTCAGGAGGACCAAACGTATATCTTGGAGAAACTTCAGTGAAAACGTAGATAGTAACTCCGAGGCATAAAGGCTACGAAAAATCCTCTCCAAAACGCCAATAATGCCTAGTAGTCTAAAAAACTCAGATGCTCCTGGACAAACTCAAGTGAAAATGACTCAATCTACTCCTGGATGTACATTTTCCAGGTAGCGCTCCTTGGGATGATAATGCTGACCCCCATACAGACGGCAATATAATCACTCCTCCGCCTGATTACAAAGGAAAAACTGAATTGGGCTATAAACAGCTTTGAACCTTTTAAATCAGCGGGGCCAGATGGAATAATTCCAGCAGAATTACAAAAAAATTCCGATATACTAATTCCTATTCTAAGCAACATAATGAATAGTTGTATCGCTCTGGCTCATATTCCTCTGCCTTAGAGGGAAGTCAAAGTTGTCTTTATTCCCAAGGCTGGTAAACCTGCCCATGTTAATCCTAAACATTTCAGGCCAATAAGTCTATCATCATTCCTTCTTAAAACTTTTGAACGTCTGATTGATATACACCTAAGGGCTAACATTGATAAGTCATTACTATCTAATGCTCAACATGCCTACAACAAAGGAAAATCTGTAGAGACTGCTCTACACACATTAGTTCGTAAAATCGAATACTGCCTCCATCACAAAGAGTACACCTTGGTTGTTTTCCTAGATATGGAAGGAGCGTTCAACAACGTAAACACATCCGCAGTCACTCCTGCGCTGTCATCATTGAAGGTAGATAAATCGATCAGTGAGTTGATAAATAATATGCTGATAAGCAGAATTGTCAACTCCAAACTGGGCGTATTTACTACCCGAAGAACCGTCAGTAGAGGCACACCGCAAGTCGGAGTCCTTTCTCCTCTACTCTGGAACTTAGTGGTTAATGAACTACTAAGTACATTAGAACGAGAGGGGAACAGAGTGATTGCCTATGCACATGAAGTTGCCATAGCTGTATCAGGAAAACACCTCAATACACGAAAGGAGCTAATTCAAAATGCTTTGAACAAACTCACTATTTGGGCAGATCGTTGTGGACTTAGTGTAAACCCTCAGAAAACCGAACTTGTTCTCGAGGAAATACAAAGTCCCACTCATAGACCCTCCATGCATACACGGAATTCAGCTTAATTTTTCAGATAAAGCAAAATACCTTGGCCTTATGCTGGATAAAAAATTAAGCTGGAAACCTAATATACAAGAGAGAATAAACAAAGCTACCGTAGCTCTGTTCGCCTGCAAAAAGCCATAGGTACCAAGTGGGGACCATTGTATATACACTAAATAGTATTCTCATGGAACAGAAAATTTTAGTACGGAATCGGATCCACTGGGGGCGCTAGTTGGACGAAAATTTCTCAGTTTAAGAGAACGAGAAGAGCCAAACTTCATATAAAAAAAACTAATGTGCGAATGAAAGGAGTATTTTATTTTCTGTCATAAGAAATAGGTTGTGTGACAGAGTTGTTTGTTTCCCGCCACAATAAGAAGGCAAAAAAAACGTAAACATAAACAAAAATTTGACGTTCCTTCTTGTCTGAGCATTATTCCCATAGAATTGAATATACATGTATTCATACTTGTATACAACGATTGCTTTCAGATTTTGGTTGTGGCTGCCTAGCGACGGCTATTCATTTTGCTATAGCTATGTATGCTTTAACCATTGTAGGTATTTTGCTATTTCAAATTCGTTTTGAATTGATTTTTCAATTTTTATAAAAACTGATTCGTTGTTGCCAAATTTGTAGTCTGGTGCATTGATGTTTTTGTTGTTTTTTATTAATTTGCAAATTGTTCGAAAGGGAGTAGGTGGATAAGTAAAAGTAGCTTTGCTGGTAGGTGTTGCTACTTGACATTTAAGTTATGAGAAAACAAATGAATATTTAATAATATTTTATTTGGTTGAAGCAAAAATTTTGATAGGTAGATTTTTACTTAATTTAATGTAAAAATAACAACATCACAACCGTAATTATAATTTTCACGCACCTATATTTTTCACGTATACAGTAAAGTTGTAGGGTTCAAGTTAACTAAAAAAAAGTTCACATTGTTTTCACGTGTAATGTAATAAAATTCCAGTATTGACGTGATTTACATTAAAATTTGTGAGTTTAAAACAAATTTAATGGGATTTTATTGTTTGTGACTTGGAATAAAGTTTTAATACATACCTACTTTCATTTAAAATAACCTTTTTGTTTAAGAATTGTTTTAACATTTATTTTGAATTGAATATTGTTGAATAAATAACATTCAAATGCGCTACAAATTTGACTTGAACTTGATTTTTTATGTATTAAGTCTTCAAAAGCAAATGTGTATCTATTTTTATGAAGTTCTTAAAATGATTCCATACATATATCAAAAATATTATATTCACAAAAAAGTTAAAATACCTAATTGAATTTACTTCATTATTTGAAAATTTCTCAATGATTTTTCAAATTGGCAACTCCATAGCAATTCGTACTTCTGTTTACTTTTGTTTGCTTCTTCGTTATTTTTTATAATTTTTCCTCCCTTCCAACTCCTTATAACGCCATGAATAGAAAAAAGCAATATAAATGTTCACAAAAGTGCCTCTTAACTATCTCACTCGAACCTTCCTTTTATTTGTATATATTCATTTCAGATGTTTTGGGTGACGTTTGAAAATCAAATTAATTTTTTTTGTCTGAATTCTCTCTTCTTCTCATCTCTTAAATATTCCAGAATTTGCTTAAATATTAGTTCGGAATCGCTTCTACAGAGGGCTCACGTTCTGTTCCCCATCATGATTGTACTATTCCATTTTATATACAATGGTGGGGACTACAAACCCACATAATACACTGGCTGTACTTATCGGTCATCAGACCGATTCTAACTTATGGTGTAGCGGTATGGTGGACTGCATTAGAAATAGCTACCAACCGCGATAATCTAAGCAAAGTCCAAAGAACTGCTAGCCTAATTATGGGTGGTGCAATTCGTTCAACCCCCACAGCTGTGGTGGAAGTTCTATTCAATCTCATGCCGCTAGACATCTTCAGTAAACAAACTGCCGCTAACACAGCAATCCAGCTCAAAGCCTCCTCACAGTGGAATAACAATAATATTGGCCACACAAAAATTCTGAACTCATCCAGATTACTATCCAGTAACGTCGATTACATCACACCTCTTCTTCGTTTTGATAAAAACTTCAACGTGTCCATTCCCTCTAGATCCTCATGGGAGCTAGAGCCGCCGTGGACTGGGGAAGGCATCGACTTCTACACCGATGGATCCAAAACAGATGAAGAAGTTGGTGGCGGCGTATACTCCGACAGACTAAACTTAAGTCTTTCCTTTCGTTTACCCAAACACTGTAGTGTGTTCCAGGCAGAACTTCTTGCCATCAAAAAAGTCCTATCTTGGCTGAAGGAAAACGTGATATCGTCAACTTATATACGCATCTTCTCGGATAGTCAAGCTGCCATAAAATCCTTAGAATCAGTCTCTAATAATTCAAAAGTAGCCCAAAATTGTAGATGATCTCTAGTGGAGATGTCTGATCAATTCAATATTCACCTAATCTGGGTGCCGGGTCATAGAGACATTCCAGGTAATTGCAAAGCAGACGATCTTGCAAAAAATGGAACATGTCTACCACTATTAGATAACAAATCTAATATAGGTAGGTATACCATTAGCTACGTATGAACTCATGCTGAAGCAAATGCGTCTATATAATTTATATCTTTTATGTCTATTTAAGGGTTCTTTTTTAAACAAAGTGTAAAAGGTTTGATAATAATTTTTGCGTAGTCTTGTATAAACTTACGATAGTATCCGGCATTGTATATGAAATGGAATAGTACAATCATGATGGGGAACAGAACGTGAGCCCTCTGTAGAAGCGATTCCGAACTAATATTTAAGCAAATTCTGGAATATTTAAGAGATGAGAAGAAGAGAGAATTCAGACAAAAAAAATTAATTTGATTTTCAAACGTCACCCAAAACATCTGAAATGAATATATACAAATAAAAGGAAGGTTCGAGTGAGATAGTTAAGAGGCACTTTTGTGAACATTTATATTGCTTTTTTCTATTCATGGCGTTATAAGGAGTTGGAAGGGAGGAAAAATTATAAAAATTACGAAGAAGCAAACAAAAGTAAACAGAAGTACGAATTGCTATGGAGTTGCCAATTTGAAAAATCATTGAGAAATTTTCAAATAATGAAGTAAATTCAATTAGGTATTTTAACTTTTTTGTGAATATAATATTTTTGATATATGTATGGAATCATTTTAAGAACTTCATAAAAATAGATACACATTTGCTTTTGAAGACTTAATACATAAAAAATCAAGTTCAAGTCAAATTTGTAGCGCATTTGAATGTTATTTATTCAACAATATTCAATTCAAAATAAATGTTAAAACAATTCTTAAACAAAAAGGTTATTTTAAATGAAAGTAGGTATGTATTAAAACTTTTTTCCAAGTCACAAACAATAAAATCCCATTAAATTTGTTTTAAACTCACAAATTTTAATGTAAATCACGTCAATACTGGAATTTTATTACATTACACGTGAAAACAATGTGAACTTTTTTTTAGTTCACTTGAACCCTACAACTTTACTGTATACGTGAAAAATATAGGTGCGTGAAAATTATAATTACGGTTGTGATGTTGTTATTTTTACATTAAATTAAGTAAAAATCTACCTATCAAAATTTTTGCTTCAACCAAATAAAATATTATTAAATATTCATTTGTTTTCTCATAACTTAAATGTCAAGTAGCAACACCTACCTGCAAAGCTACTTTTACTTATCCACCTACTCCCTTTCGAACAATTTGCAAATTAATAAAAAACAACAAAAACATCAATGCACCAGACTACAAATTTGGCAACAACGAATCAGTTTTTATAAAAATTGAAAAATCAATTCAAAACGAATTTGAAATAGCAAAATACCTACAATGGTTAAAGCATACATAGCTATAGCAAAATGAATAGCCGTCGCTAGGCAGCCACAACCAAAATCTGAAAGCAATCGTTGTATACAAGTATGAATACATGTATATTCAATTCTATGCGAATAATGCTCAGACAAGAAGGAACGTCAAATTTTTGTTTATGTTTACGTTTTTTTTGCCTTCTTATTGTGGCGGGAAACAAACAACTCTGTCACACAACCTATTTCTTATGACAGAAAATAAAATACTCCTTTCATTCGCACATTAGTTTTTTTTATATGAAGTTTGGCTCTTCTCGTTCTCTTAAACTGAGAAATGTTCGTCCAACTAGCGCCCCCAGTGGATCCGATTCCGTACTAAAATTTTCTGTTCCATGAGAATACTATTTAGTGTATATACAATGGTATCCGGTTCATTCGAGGAATGCTTGCATTTCTTTAACTGTAGTAGGTATGGGAAAGTTTTTTATCGTTGAAATTTTTTTAGGATTAGATTGTATACCGTTTGGAGTTACTATGTGACCCAGAAATTCAGTTTCATGTTTAATTAATTCTGATACGAGATACCTTTAGGTTTGCTTTTTTTAAAACGTTTAATATGTGATATATGTTCTTGTAGATTTGTAGAAAAAATGATTATGTCATCTAAGTTTACGTAATCTTTTAGTACTTCGTTCTTTAATCGTTGAAAAGTTGCGGGTCCATTTTTTTTTTTTTTTTTTAATTCATTTTTATTTTACTTCAATCTTACAACTACATAAAGCTAGACAAAAATTCTTAAAACTAGCATATATATCAATAACTTACAACTAACTTACTGGCCCTATGCGGACGCTCTAAGTTAAACTAATATCTTAATGCAACGGTTCTCAACCATTGAGAGTGTGCGGACCCCTGGCAACGAATTTAACAGACTGCGGGCCCCCGCAAAAATTAAATTGAATGTATTATTGTATATTATAATCTTTAAATTACACTGGTAGGCAAGGTTTTGTAGCTGACAATAAAATTATATTTTCCCGAAGGTTTTTTGTTGGCCTGGATTTGAATCCGACTTTAAAACCACTCTATCACGTCGGGTTTTTGAAATATCAACTTTTAAAACTTGAAAAACACATAAAATTAGGCTTTGTGAGGCTATGTATATTCGTGAAGTACTTTTTTTTTTTAATAACATTTGTGATGATTTCTTAAAATCTATAATCCAATCGTCAATATTCAGTTTAAATATTTTTAGTACTTCATTTACTTTTAGAAAAATTCTCATTCTCAGTCTTCACCTGTCCTCCATTGACTTTCTACAAACATTGAACCGTATGCTAAAACGGGTTTTAACAGAAAAAGGCAAAAATGGTTTTAAGTGATTTTTTGTCCTGAATTGAAATTTCAACTTGAATATTTTCCAACAAATCAAGTTTTTGACTGTAAAAATAATTTTGAAAACGGGTATTATTTAAATTTGAGCTGATAGCTAAGATCAAAGTTCGGATTCAAAATCATAGTCAAAAAAGAGGCTGGGTGTGACCCACACTGATAACTTCCCATTATGCATAATTTGAAAACTTGGCGTTCCTAATAAATTGATTAAATTTTGATGTTAGTTGATAACAATTTTATTAACATACAAAATATCAGAGATATTGAATCTGAAAAAAATATTTACCAATTTTTTAGAAATATTTTAAAATATTCGTGATATTCAAGTCAAAAAACAATTTTTACCAACTTTTAGTAGAATGTTTTGCACTATTTTATTTTTTGTAAAAAAACTGTCAATTCAATTTTTTCAAAAATTTTACCAGATGTAAAATATCACATTTCACATAGTTAAAAATTGTTTTGAAGATGATATAATTTTTCCTTCATGGTATATTTTCGCGCCAAACAATTTTTTGTTAGTTTTTACTTTTTTTAAAAATAACGGTATGTTAAATTATTATATTATATATATAAATTAAATTATACGTACGAACGTACACACGTACGAACGTACATACGTACGAACGTACGTACACACACACACACAGACATCTCTCTACAAATGACGAATTTATATTCTAGGAACCATAAAACGTCCAGATTTGTCAAAAATTTCAATTTGACAAATCGGACCGATTACAATAACTCCCTATGGGAAGTTAAAAATAACTTTAAAACGTGTTTTTCAAACCCATGAAAGCATAAGATTCAAGGTTTATCAAAACTTCATATAGAATCAAATGAACACTCATAAGCCATTCAAAAGGAATGATATTGTTCAAAAACTAAATGAGATACTCAAAAGATTTAAATTGTACCTCGAAGGCAAAGATTTGCAAAATCATCATAAAATTCATTGTTAGGAACTGTGTTGTATTTTACCTTAGACTTAAAAATATCGTATTTTGGATTTTTTACATTTGTAAAGAGCTATATTTCAAAAAGTCTGACGTGATGGAAAAAATATAAACTGAGAGTCGAATTCAGAACAAAAAAAAAAAAAAGAGGCTGGGTGCGACCCACACTGATAACTTCCTATTTTGTATTTATTGTCCAAATTGTCAATTTAATATTCGTCAATATTTTACCTTTTTTAAGGTATTAACAAATGCATTATGTTGAAAACAAAATACATTTGAGTCAATTGCTTGTTGCGATGATAGTCGAAAAACAATTTTTTTCACTTTTCTGTAAATTTCAGTTTTAGTTTTTATTTTACGTAAAAAAACTGTCAATTGGATATTTGTCAAAATTGGTGCATATATTAATAATTGTACTTTGTATAAACACAAATAAGTTTGAAGTCAATACCGGTGCTCATTCTCGAGATATTCAAGTCAAAACACACTTTTTACCAACTTTTGACAGAATTTTTTGTACTTTTTTATTTTTTGTAAAAAACCTGTCAATTCAATTTTTTCAAAAATTTTACCAGATATCAAAGATCACATTTCACATAGCATAAATTGTTTTTAAGACGATATCATTTTTCCTTCATTGTTTATTTACGCTCCAAAAATTTTTTTTTTAGTTTTTACTTTTTTAAAAAATAACGGTATGTTAAATTATTTTAAAATATATACCACACCTGTGTCACATTGCAATTGACACAATAAAATTTATTTGAAGTCAATAGCATTACTTGTTAATGAGATATTTGCGACAAACTAAAATTTTCACTTTTTTTAAAAACTGCTATTGTGAAAAAACCGTTCTACAAATTTTCTTAAAAGTCCTTTCTGCATTGCATGAAGTTATAACCTACTGAATAAAATTTAATTCGTGTTGATATCTTTATTCATTCTCGAGATACCGTTAACAAAAAAAAGGGGTCTCGAACGTACGAACGTACATACGTACATACGTACATACGTACATACGTACATACGTACATACGTACATACGTACATACGTACGAACGTACGTACACACACACACAGACATCTCTCTACAAATGACGGATTTAGATTCTAGGAACCATAAAACGTCCAGATTTGTCAAAAATTTCAATTTGACAAATCGGACCGATTACAATAACTCCCTATGGGAAGTTAAAAATCATTTTAAACCATTTTTGCATTTTTCTCTATTGTTTGATTTAAACTTTTGAAAAAAATGTTAATTTGAAGTGAAAATGGTATAAGATGGAGTGAGGAAATTATTAAAAAATGGTGCTTTATAGAAAAACTGTGGCGGACCCCCTGAAATTCTCCGTGGACCCCCAGGGGTCCGCGGAACACAGGTTGACAAACGATGTCTTAATGCTAATGCCTTTCGGTGTAAGAACTTACTTAAAGCTAAATTTCTATATCTTTTTATCACCAAGAAAAATTGCAAAAACTTGATTTCTCTATCGGTTTTTATTTATTTTTTAAAAACTTCAAACTAAAAGAATTTGAATAAATAAGGCTTAAGTAAAACTAAAATAATACTATGTAAGTTAAACAAACTTAAAACTAACTTAAAACTAATTAAAACTAAATTAAAACTAATTAAAACTAGTTAAGACTACTTATAACTACTTATTTATTTACAACTACTTAAGAACTACTTACAAACTAATTAGAACAGCCATAGTAAGCCACGACTGTCCCTACTTAACTGAAAATATACCTAAACCTATGTAAGCCGGCCAAGGTCAAGAGACTCTGTCAACTTTTAAACATCAATTTGAATTTGCAACCACCAGAATTGGTTATCCTGCTTTACCCTATCTCTCCGGTCTCGATCGGACACAGTCCTACTGAACCGAAGGCGCTCAGCTCCGTCCTGTGCGAGGACGTCTCGATCATAAATTAGCCGCCTGTCTACGGTTCTGCGGCTGACGTGGTAGATTAGCGGTACTGCCTCTCTATCCTGAATCAGCCCTCGACTATAATAGAGGAAAGCATCGGGCGGAATAAATCCACTTAAACGCACATTATCATAGTACTTATTTTTTGGGTAATAAGCCCCAAAAATTGAACTGTTACTTGAGTACATCGCTCTTGCAATGTGACTCCGAATCAGCTTTATGAGGAAGTTATCTATTCTGGTTATGTTCGCTCCATTGTATAGAATTTGGTTGGAATAGTAATGTTTGTACTCCGACTCTGGTGTTCTGTGCAATCCAAGGCAGCGTCTAAGGCACTGCCTCTCAAACACCCGAATCTTTTCCATTTGAGATGGGGCAACGTTGAACCATACCGGGCAACCATAGGCAATCATTGGCCGAATAAGGGCCATGTAGCAAATCACCTTCACCCTGGTGTCTAGCGGACTGCTATAAAAAAGCAGTTTCGTCAGGGCAAAAGCTCCCCTGGCTCTGGTGAGGGCAGCACTTATATGTCTATCGAAATATAAGTATTGATCCAACCAGATGCCAAGGTACTTTACTACACTTTTATTCGCCAGTGGTTGTCGGTCCAGTGCAGTGGTTGTTGGTGGGTGTACGATCACTAGATTTCTCCAGTTCTTTCTCGTATCCCTTGAGGCTCCAGACAATGGAGTCCTAAACAGAATAGTTTCCGATTTCTGGAAGATAACTTCCAGTCATCACAATATTGCTGAATCTGGTCGAAGTCACGCTGCAAAAGAATTTTGATGACCTCGACTTTTGGGGCTGTTCTGTACGCTATTAGGTCATCGGCGAACGCAATTGTCTGACTACCTATCAGATCGCTGGTGTAAATTCTGAATAGAATCGGCGAGTGAGCCGTTTACTCGAAGAACATTTTTTATATCGAAGACTGTGGTAGAAGTTACATTGACACTCTTGACAACAAACTTTCTATAATTGAGCATGTCATAAAGCACATACAACAGGGGCTTATTTATGCCAAGTCTGGATAGTTTGAGATAGAGACCTTCTAACCATACGGTGTCGAAGGCCTTCTCCAAGTAAACCAGACAGGCACCCGTACACTGTTTTTTAGATTTGTTCCATTGGATATCAGATACAAGCTTAGACGCGGCATGAATAGTGTCATGCCCCGCCCTGAAGCCGAACTGATTATCCGGTATGATATTGTTGTCCTCAGCCCACTTGGACAGAGCTCTATTAATGATTTTTTCAAATACTTGGTGATACTTGGAAGAAGACTTATCGATTGGAGGAGTCCTTTCCCTTTTTCGGGAGAGGATGTACCACGGCTGTCTTCCAACGAACTCCTTAGGTAAATGCCCTAGAAGAATGTTGGATATAACATCGATACCTGATGACTTCATTTTCTTTATTGAGTCGAAGATGAACTGAAGCTCTATCTTTGAAACTAGTAGGGAATTTGCCCCACTTGGCTCGGCGATTGTGGCATTTGCCAAGTGATCTTCCTTGAACCCGGTGAAGCCAAGGTTCTCCGATCGCCATTGCGTTATTTCGTTTGGTAGATTAAAGTGGTGAAGCAGAGTTCTGTTCTTCAGGTCGTGATTCGGGCGAATGCATGCATTTACCTTGTACACTTGTTGGAAAGCAGCCCCCAAAACCTCCACCTCCTCCTGAGGATCTTCGATCATATAGAGTTCATTGTCCAAGACGGCGTTCTCTGTCAGAAGTACGTTTCTGTTTTCTGTCGTCCTTTCGAGCTTAAGACATGGAAGATCATTATCGTTATTTTTTCTAAAGATCTTGTTAATTTGCGGGAACATACTCGGGTCGCTTGATTTAACGGCCCGAGTTTTTTGGTCCCAATACAAATTAACAGACAATCGATAGTTCTCCTTTATCAATTGGTTGATGTTTTTGATTGAGGACCTCAATGTCCTAATCTCCAAATCGTTCGGGTCAGTAAACCGTCTGTACAAAAGTTTGAGTCTTGTTAATAGCCCACTTTTTTGTCTGTGTAGTGCGTCTATGGTCGCGTTTCGGTACAAGTTAGTCGCGTCGCGTTCTTTGTACTTTGGAATTGTTCTTTCCATGGTCCGTTGCATTGTCTCGTCCATTTGTTCTAAGTGTCTGTCAATTTCGTTATTTGTCAGATTCCTGTTAATTGGTGAGGATATATTGCTCGAACGAAGTTCGTTGGCTAGGGCGTTGGTGAAGCGTGGCCAGCGCATTTTACTGTAATTGTAAGAATGCACCGGTACATACTCCTCCAATTCCACTAGCTCGTTCGGCAGCTGAATTACGGCGGCGAGTCCGCAGTGGTCACTGTCGTACTCTATCGTCCGCAAACAGTTTCTTGGTCATTGACCCACAGTGTCAGTAATCGTCAGTCTTGGGTCCAATAATAATAAATCCAGATAGACACCGCTACTTGGAAACGATGGTCTATCAGTAGCAAACAGGTTGAGTATATACTCAGCATTGTATGGAACAATCCAGTTATACAACTGGTTACCTCGCGAATTTTGTATTTGATTTCCCCAATCTTAATGTTTGGCATTGGCATTGGATCTCTTCAGAGTTCAGTTGCAACCTTCTGAAAAGTTTTTCGAGCTCTGCGATAAAATTAGTTGGCTGAGGTGATTCCGGTACATAAGACGCGACAGCATACAGACGCTTCCCCTGTTGGAGAGGTATGCACACGATACATGCCTCAAGACACCAAAATCTGCGTACTTCGCTATTGTATATAATTTTATAACTAATGCCTTTTCGCACGAAAATAGCGACCCCACCCCCTTGTGTGGAGTTGGTCCGGTCCCTACGATATTGTACTTATTGTGTGTCAGTTTGTGTTTCTGGTTCAGCTTAGTTTCGCTGGCCAAAAACACATCTGGACTTTGGTCTTTTAACAAATGGAACAGATTCGCTCTTCGTTCGGTCCTAATCAGTGAATTTAAATTCACAGCTAGGATCTTAAAGGGCCTCTCCAGCAGCGCGCCCTTAACCTTCAAGCGTTAAGCTCCGCAACCGAGAGTAGAGATAACCCACCCTAGACGCTTGCTCTAGAGGCTGATCCTGGCAGCAGGAAGGTGAGGGTGTCCATGTCCAGGCAACGGCAGCTTGGCATGCTTGCACACGCACGACCTAGCTCGCCGGAGGGGGGGTTCTTGCTACCGCTGCACTGGACGGTGTTACGACTTCATGGCATAAAAAAAATATCGAGGAAAGAGGGGACCCGAAATGTCCAGCAGTGTGAGGGGGGGAGAGTGATCTCCATAGAGGGGTGAGGGTCGAAGATGGTATTGACCCTCGGAGGATTTTCCCACCCATGTATCCTAAAGATACCGCCTTGACTACTGCAACCTCCATTTTACTGCAGTAGTCCCTTACTCGACCTTGCACCCACCTATACCTTACCCTTACATTCTTTCACCACCTTCACCTCTTGGAGGTCTTTTTACGCCACCATGGTTGGATAAACTAAATAAAAGAAATCCCAAAAACTTCTCAAATGCCTTCCCATAAACAAATTCCCGCGATCATTCAAACGAGTGTATCCAAATAAAAAGAAATGTTTGTTTTCATCAACGTTATAGCTAAATAAAAGTTTATAAAATTTATTAAAATCCATTACTAAAACTACTAATAGGTACAAAACTAATTAATTTTTGTTTCTATTTTCTTAAATAGGTAAAGGTAAATGGTATTAGTTTTTACGGTAAGTATATTCCTAATTTTTTTTTTATTTTAGTTTTTCTTTTTTGGTATATATGTAATTCTAAAGGTAAGTATAATTTTGTTTTTTTTTTTTTATTTATAGTTTTACAGTAATTATAAGGTAATTTACAGTTCTTAAATAGTTTTAATTTTTGTTTGTAGCATAGTGTAAGGTAAGTACATATATTTCATAGCTATTACATTAAATTTATTATTTTTTTTTTTTCAGGTAAGTAATATGGTAACTATAACAAAAAATTTTAAATGGTTTCCTTTTTTTTTATTTGATGGTAAGTATAGATAATTATTAATTTGTATTCTTATTATTTTTTTTCTTTTGTATAGATTAGGGTAGGTAAAAATAAAATTGTGACCCTTTGTTTTTTTTTGTAAAAAAAAATAAATAAAAAAATATATATTTTTTTTTTTCTCTTG
>LR989928.1:53990217-54070217 GCA_905146935.1 Scaeva pyrastri
ACATATAAGGCTCATGTTTTAGACTTTAGCTTTGATGCGGATCACAGCTAGGCGATTGTTCCTAAACCGATGTCCTACAACGAATCCGTATCCTAACATGTGCAACTTCTTATCGAAACTGTAATATATGCCTGGATGGCGGTAATGTCCTCATTACAGACTCTAGTTTTGAGTAGCACCTGGGGTGTAGAGTGTTACGTTCCAGGTACATACTCTCAAATCGTTGGCCGTCGTCCACCGTATGCTATTCTTCTGATGGTTTTGTCAACGTATTATTTCATCCATTCAGCCATACATTTCTGACAGAGCATTATAGGGTTGATTTTTTGGCTTTTGTTCAACACTCGTGCTTATAAGTTAGCAAGCCTTATCCGGATGGACTCGACCAGTACCCGGTGGTTACCACTTGGAGGTAAAATAAGCACAGTTGTTGTGTAGTCACACGTTAATACCAATCAATGCTTACCCGGATCGTACAAAACCCCTTCCACCAGGGTAACCTTCGTTAATAGTTATCTTCGAAACATCTTATGGGCTTTCTGACCTAATCGTATCTCCAACGAGGACTTTAATAGGCGATCGGGTTAGGAACCCGTCGAAACCATTACACGAAGGCGCAAGTTGCAGTGGATTGGACACAAGCATCGAAAAAGTAATGACATCTTTGCGGGTCAGGCAATGCAGTGGAAACCACTCACACAAGTAGGAAGAAGAGTTGGTAGACTGAGAAACACATTGAGGAGAACAGTTGAGGAGGAATCTGCGAGACTGGGAAAGAGCTGGAGGGAATTTAAATACATCACTAGAAAGACGATGGCGTGTAGGAGTTGTTGAGGCTCTATATCCCGCTAGGGAATGCCAACGGACTTCGTAGGTCTGAGGACCTAAGTAAGTAAGTTAGTAAAACAAAACGATGATATTAAATCACCTAAACGCCACAGGCTGCATTTTCAATCGTTTTATAAAAAGGATGAGGAAGAAAATCATGAACGATCACGATCACCTCTACTAGAATTGGAAAGTCCAGGTAATACTTTTTTATTCAGTATACCAAAAACTTTCCTGAAAAATATAAAATTAATCACTACTATACATTCAGCATATTGACGGCTTCAAAAATTGAAAGATTCAATAGAACCTTCAAAGAAAAAATGTCGAAACAATTAATTATTAGTGGAAGCTATAAGTGGATAAATAATTTTGGAAATTATTTTATGACTTTAATCATTCTTTTCACCGAACCATTAAATGTAGACCTGAGGATGTAAAAATGAAAAATTCAAAGTTTTTATTATCAATTTTTAAAAATAAGAAAGAAGAAGCAAATAAACGAAAATTAAGAGTTGACGACAAAGTACGAATCAGTTAGTATAAAGATACATTCTGTGATGTCTTGGCTAACCAATAAAAAGTGAAAAACAAGTGTGGTTTCGTTGAATGATTACAATAGAATGTTTTATTACTTAAAATTATAGATATAGGGAAAGAAAGGAAATAAAAATTAAGAAAAACAAAAGAAACTTTTTAGGTTATGCCAAATATTCATTATCATTACTAAGGCAATACCGTTCCGAGCTTTGAGTCTCTAACGTCACCAAAAATTTCACTGTCAATGCACCGTCAACGTTCACAGTTTAATTGTATTAAACGTTGACCATCACACGAATGACACCTTTCGGTCAATGCTGTCCCAAAATGCATTGACTCATATTGTATTAAACGTTGACTATCACACGAATGACACCCTTCGGTCAATGCTGTTCTTAAATGCTTTATTATAACAGTGTCAATGCATTGAATCGAAAAACTTTGACAATCACATAATTTGAAAAAATAATGTGTCAACGTCATACCTACAATTAAATTACAAAAACACACACAAAAGAAAAGAAAAACGACAACACAAAGATTAATTTTCAATCCATTTTCTTACCAATGGTATACCTACATATGTACATACATACGAGTATTTATTTCACTTTTTAATATAGTCTATAAATTTCTGGTGCCTCAATATTCGGCTTTACCAGAATAGGTTGGGTGGCAGCCAGAGAGTTGCTCATCAATTCTTTGAGTCCAAGCGTACAAAATTCTTCTCTTATGTCACATGTTTTTCTATGGTTCTTCTTTTTTTCGCTGACAGTTGCTTTTTCTTTATCCATGGTGCTGTAAGACAAGTAGGAAAATAAGGGTAAGTTAAACTTAAAAAGGATAAACAAAAACAAATAAAACTTACCTGAATCTATAAAATATTTTATTGTTTATTATTTTACATACAATTATCTGTCAACTGTGTTTACAATAACGCGTTGACCCGGTATGAAATTTAGGACACAGTCATTGCGATGACCGGTAGTCCCAAAAATGCGTCAACGTGCCCTAATAGCATTAACTGAGACATTACACGGTCACAAGAAATTGTCAATGTACTCGTCAACACGCTGACTGTATTTTGACGTTTACACGACGACGTGACACCATTGGGACAGATTTTGACGTCATTTTTACGTCAGAGAGTTAACTTGTTGACCCTTTACTTTGCGACTGGTCCATTAGCTCCATATGCCCGATCTATAAAAAAGGCGATCCTAAGTCCTGTAGAAATTACAGGGGCATATCCCTACTTAATTTCGCATATAAGATCCTATCCACCGTATTGTGTGAGCGTCTAAAGCCCTTCCGCAACACTCTAATAGGCAAATACCAGTGTGGCTTCCGGATCGACTACAGACCAAATCTTCACACTCAGTCAGATCCTGGAAAAGACCAACGAATTTCAAGTCGAGACACATCATCTTTTCATCGACTTTAAAGCATCATATGATAGCTTCCATCGTCAAGAACTCTATAGGGCGATGGACGAACTCAGGATCCCGGGAAAATTGATCCAGTTGTGTCGTGTAACTCTGGAAAATACAAGATACAATACAACTAGGAAATAATTCTTTTGAACTTTTCCAAACTTGCGAAACTAGTTGGTCTTGAAGTTACCGAGGACAAGACGAAGTATCTGCTATCAATGAACAAAACACATCCATCCACCGACTTGCACACAAAGTCACTATTAATAGCAGTAACTTCAAAGTAGTTAAGGAGTTCATCTATCTCGGAGTCAACATTACCTCCACAAATGACACCTTATTGGAGATTCGACGAAGTATTACACTAGGAAACCGCTGCTACTTCGGTGTAGCAAAACAAAAAAAAAGGCAAAATGCTTGCTCTACAAAACTCTTATACTGCTAGCCCTGCTATATGGTGCTGAGTGCTGTACGATAAGCAGTAAGGGAGAGCTGCTATTGGGCTCTTTCGAAAGATAAATTCTTCGTCAGATATTTGGTCTTGTGTGCGAAGATGGCGAATGGAGGAGAAGACACAACCGCGAGCTCTATGAGCTGTACAAAATGTGGACGTTGTCAAAAATGTTAAAACATGTCGACTTTATTGGTTCGGCCACATCGAGCAAATGGGCAACAACGCTCCAACTAAGAGAATCTTCGAATCCCAGCCACCTGGTTCGAGGCGGCAAGGAAGATCGAACATCCGGTTTAAAGACCAAGCCATCACGGATGCCAGAACTCTTGGTGTGGATGACTGGAAGCAACGTGCTCGGGATCGCAGAGGATGAAGCGCCATCGTGGTTCAGGCAGAGATCCTACATGGATCGGGAGCCAGATAAAGTAAGTAAATAAAAGGGAAGACTTATGCAAGTACATAAATGTGATTTCAACCACTATTTTTTTTTTTAGTTAATTTGAGTTATATAGGTCTCCTTACTATTTGTTCTTTTCATTTCGTATTCGCAACATCTTTGTTGAATTCAACAATTTTTCGGACCATTAAAAACGACACGCAAGTAATTTTTTTTAAAGCGGAACTATATACGAAATGTTAGACCATAATAGTTTGGTATCAAAAAATGATGAAATTAAACAAGGAATATTTTCTTTTGTTAGAGTGTAAGAATGATTAAATCTAAAAACAAAACGAGTGTGCTTTAGACAACACAACTGAAGTAAAACTTCTTTATCTCCATCCATGTGTATGTATATACAGTCCGTAACAATTGGATAACTAAAACTGTAATAGGAGCAGTCACTTAAACAATTGGCAAAAAGTTGTATTTTCTGATGAAAAGAAGTTCAACCTCGATGGGCCCGACTTATAAAACTATTACTAAAAAGATTTATGAAAAGAAAAAATGTTTTCAAACTGTCACCACAGCCGTGAAGGAGGCGTTATTGTATGAGGTCTCATATCATATTATGGAACGACCGATTTGGTATTTGTTAATTGCAAAATTTTAGCACCATATTATAAAACTATACTGCAAAGGGCTCCCCCACAGTTCCAGGATATTTGCGGACCGCTGCAACTAATTTTCCAGCAAAAAAATGCTCCCATTCGCACAGCTGGAATAATTAAAGCTTGACTTCAAGATCAAAATATAGAACAACTTTCCTGGCCACCCTACTCCCCAGTCTTGAGCAATATCGAAAATGTATGGGGTTGGTTGACACGAAAGATGTATCAAGGTGGGAAGCAGTACACCAACAAAGAAGAGCTTATTGAAGGCGTTAAAATGGCCTGGGGCTTAATTATTTAAACTTTTTGTTTAATAATAATTTCACAAAACTCCATTAACTTCTCAAAATTATTTAAAATTTAGACCTCAATTCTAACTTGCAACTCTATACAAAATTAACTATAGATAAAAAAAATGGAGGTTTAAGAAAAAACTTTACGTGAGGCTATTCATTTGTTACGGACTGTATATGTATATGTTTATATATATATTTATTTACATACGTATATGTACATATTTTCTACGAATTTCTAAAATTTTCTACAAATATTTAAATTTATTATTGGTTTTTAGTGATAAATAAATATTCTTGTATAATTTATTTTATTTATTTATTATTTTCATGTGTGCATGCACTGTTCTCTCTTGATCCTACAGTGTAATACAGGCTGTCATCGAGCCATAAGCATAATTGATACCAAATGTAGTCTGGCAAGACCGCCTGGAAAACCTTGATATAGTCCTGTCAAACTTGATTCGAGAGATAATTTGTAGACCAGTGTAAATGAGCATTTTCAAGCAGACTATCCCAAGGTTTACCACGCGGTGTTCGAGGTTAAGTAGAAATCAAAAGAAAAAAGTTGAATTCGCAGTAAGAATTTTACCGATGTAAGCTATTTAAATAATTTTATTAATTGTTTAACAAAAAACCTTCATTTTAGAAAATAAAATCATTTAATAATTGTAATTGGAAAAGTCGATTTTTATTTGGGAATTTGAAGAACCAGCGATTCAACATCATTTTATTTTATAGAAATAACTTGCTACTTTGATATCGATCACACGATGCCGACCTCATCAGTCTCGGAGCATAGTTGTGTTGCAACAGATTGTCGATTACCCGACGACGATGAAATGGTTTGAAACCTGTAAGCGGTGGTGGCACTACAAATGTGCCAAATTCAATCCTTCTCTGTTTGATACGGAAACTCCCTGGTACTGCAAATCAAACGATTGCAATGAGTTTTCACAATTAGCATTAGACAAGAGTATTGAAAAAGAACCGGGCACTGCGAAAGTTCCAGAAGATCCTGATTCAGTGGTTTTGTCTTCCATTGACGTTCTGATTGAGGCGGCTAGGACAGCTCAGTCGACTGTTGAGGAACGAGAAAAGGAAATATTTAGACTGAAGGAGGAGATGGATAAGCTGAAGTTGGAGCTAAGTACAAAACCAGTTTTACCTTCTCAAGTTGTTGTATGTCCTGCTCAGGTGTCGAAAAAGATTTCGAACGATAGGCTAGATGCAATTCGAAAGATTGACTGCAGGCATAAGGAAATCATAGTAGGTTCTTCAGCAGCCCACTCTACACCTCTGTCTACAAAACCCACAGAGTTAAACAGTTTTGAAAACAAAGACAGACCTGGCCACCAATACAGCTCAGACGACAGTTCAAGCCAGCAGGTGGATATGGCAAATTTGTTGACGATATTAAATAGCAGTCAGGTACAGGAACTGCCGTCCTTCTCTGGGCATGACAAAATAAGAGTGGCCTTATTTTGAGGCTGTGTTTCGTTCAACGACGGAAGAGGGCCGGTTTAGTGAAAAGGAAAATGTTGCGCGTCTGAGGAAAGCACTAACGGGCGAAGCCTATCAGCTCGTGAGCGATCGCTTAAGATATTCCTCGAATGCATAAGCAATTATGAATTCGTTGCGCGCGATTTTTGGCAGAGCTGACGTTTTAGTGCACAGTCTCACATCAAATATGCTACGTTTACCAGCTTTAACCTCAGGAAGTGATCCGAAACTTCGTCATTGGGCTGTGACGGTTAATGGTTTCGTCGCCGATATTAAATCGATGGATTTAAATAAAGAGCTCGACAACAGCTTTGTCTTAACGGATCTTTCAAGCAAATTATCACCAGGGCTATATCACGATTGGCAAAAGCTAAGGTTAAAGAAGCCCAATGCTAATTTAGAGAATTTCGCAACTTTCCTCACCGAGAAGCTGTATGATCTTCCTCCTGAATTATCAAAAGCATCGAAGCCTTTGTCTGTTAAAGAAAGCAACTCAGGTCTTACGCGAAGAGTTTTGACACATCAGCCGATAGCTTGTATTGAAGCTACTTGTGTGAAGTGTAAACTGGCTGAACATGCATTAGTTGACTGTCCGGAATTTAAAGCTTTAACATTGGATCAAAGATGTGCATTCGCAAAGGACAAGAAGATCTGTTTTAAGTGTCTGAATCCAGCACCTCACAGGTGGAGGAGTTGTTCGCCTAAGAAGTTATGCGGAATTGTTGGGTGTTCAAAGGGACATCATGTTTTACTTCATCCGTCAGATCCTAGATCACAACTTAAGTTCTCTGCTCAACCTTTCGTTCCAGCTCCGCAGATTCATTCATCGCATTTAGGTGCCAAGGTCCCAGTCATGTTCAAGGTAGTGCCTATCCGTTTGTATGGAAACAATAACAAATTCTTGGATACATTCGCCTTTTTAGACGATGGCTCCTCTATTACAATGCTTGAAAGGGATGTTTTCGAATTCCTGGAACTACAAGGTGAACCGGAACAACTTACTTTGCAGTGGACGAAAGGTGTATCCAGGAGTGAGGAGTCGATGCGTACAACTGTTTGTGTTTCTGCAGTTAACAAACGCAAACGGCATATTCTGAAGGACATATATACAGTCAGGGGCCTGGAATTGCCGTGTCAGAACATTGATGTGTCTGCTCTACAACAGACGTTCCCTTATCTTCAGGGAGTGCCACTCACAGACTTGAATAATGCAAAGCCGAAGATTTTGCTGGGTCTTGATCAAGCTAAACTTCTTGTAGGCCGTGGTCAGCGGTCAGGTAAGGAAGATGAGCCTCATGCCATTAAGACGCTTCTTGGCTGGACGGTTTTCGGAAAAACTAAACCGGAAGGCAAAGTTTCTTGCCTTAAGTCCCCAAGTAGAGTTACAATTTCATACTTTCATGGCATTTCAAAGCAAGATGAAGAACTCCATGATCTGGTTAAGAAGCACTTCACAACCGAGGAATTCGGTGTTCGACCACCTAGTGGAAAATTCGTTAGCCAGGCAGACAGCAGAGCTTTGGATGTGATGAAGCGCAGTTTGCGGTATGTCGACGGTCACTACGAAGTTGGTCTACTTTGGGAATCAGATGAGGTGAAGCTTCCGAATAGCTATCCAATGGCTGAGAAACGTCTAATGAATTTAGAGAAATCACTGGCCAAGACACCTGACCTTCTAGAATGGAAGAATCATCATATGCGAGAACTAGTCGACAAGGGGTACGCTAGGTTAGCCGCAGAAGGTGAGCTAAATCGAGATTGGGCTAGAGTCTGGTACTCCCCAACCTTCA
Source organism: Scaeva pyrastri (assembly GCA_905146935.1). Classification (NCBI taxonomy): domain Eukaryota; kingdom Metazoa; phylum Arthropoda; class Insecta; order Diptera; family Syrphidae; genus Scaeva; species Scaeva pyrastri. The sequence continues at coordinate 53,998,109 of LR989928.1, forward strand.
TTGTTTTGAACAAAAATAAATCTCCACCTAAGCCAAGAGATGTCGCAGATGTTGCAGCAAAGGCGCACGGAGTTTCTTTGAACTCATTCCTGTTAAAGGGACCAGATAATCTTGTGCCTCTTCACGCTGGACTCTTTAAATTTCGTGAGAGGAAGGTAGGCGTTAATGCTAATGTGCGGGAGATGTTCCACCGCATCAAGATTAAGGACGTAGACCAGCAATGCCAGAGGGTTCTTTGGAGGGATGGTGACAGTTCTCGTAAGCCGCAGGTGTACATTATACAGGTAATGATGTTTGGCCCTTGTTGCTCACCTGCTACAGCACAATTTGTGAAAAATCATCACGCTAATCTATTCCGGGACGAGTGTCCAGAAGCAGTAGACGCCTTAGTGAATCGTACATACGTCGACGACTATTTCAATAGTCACGATTCAGTTGAGAGTGCGGTTGCTGTGAACATGGACGCGATTCGAATATGTAAGTTCATGAATTTTGATTTGGTTGGCTTTCAGTCAAACAGCCGTGCAGTTTTAGAACAGATTCCGGAGGCAAACATTTAGTCGGGTCTTGTTAGCATCAACCCAAACGAATCGGAGTGTTATGTCACTAAGATACTAGGAATGTTTTGGTATCCTTCGTCAGATCACTTGATATACAAACTTGGAGATGATGAATACCTGAGGAGGTTGTCCGACCCTAATGCTGATATTTCAAAACCAGAGATTTTGAGAACCATTATGAGGATCTTCGATCCTCTTGGTCTGGTGTCATGTTTCATCGTTCGTGGGCGATCAATTTTACAGGAAATCTGGCGTGAAGGTTTCAGCTGGGACGAACCAATAACTGGTGGCTTAAGATCTCAGTGGGCAGAATTCATGAAATGTTTAGAACAAATAGAAGAGATAAGGATTCCTCGAACGTACAGTTCATTTTTACCAGACATTTCAAGAATCAGCTTAGTTGTCTTCGTGGATGCATCTGAAAGCGCGTTTGCAGCAGTAGTGTATTGGCGCTTCGAACACAAGGGAGTAGTGGAAGTTACGATGGCGATGGCGATGGCGATGGCGAACGCGAAGGCGAAGGTGGCCCCAGTCAAGAAACTCTCAATACCTCGCTTTGAACTGCAGGCGGCTGTGCTTGGAGTAAGATTGGCCGATACTATAAGGAAATTACATTCGATACAGGCTGATGAAGTAATTTTTTTATCTGATTCCAAGACGGTGCTTGCGTGGATCAATTCTTCGACTTATAAGTTCCCGATTTTCGTAGCTGTTCGTGTGGGAGAAATTCTGGAGTCAACTAATGCTAATCAGTGGTGTTTTGTTGGTACTGTGAACAACGTTGCTGATGATGGAACCAGATGGTCCTACCCCCCAAAGAAAGTTGAGAACATGAGGTGGTTTAAAGGTCCCGATTTTTTAAAGCAACCCTTTAAGGATTGGCCGGTATCATCAGGAAAAGCTGTGTCTAGCGAGGTAAGCGAAATTGTTTCAAGACCTACGTTTTCAGTTAACATACACCAGCGTAAGATATCCTATGGAATCTACGATGAGCTTGGAGCAAGGTTCCTGGCAAGATGGTTTTCTGGAATCAGAGTAATAGCGCTCTTGCTTCGATTCAAAGACCGTTTAGAGAAGAAATTCTTTGAAAAAGAATTCTATGCCACGCCGTCGGAGATTATTCGAGCTCAAACTGGCTTTTTAGAAAGATTCAACTAGAAGCCTTCCCGGAAGAAGTCGAATGCCTAAGATCGAAACGAAATTTGAGTCCTTCAAGCTCAATTTTGAGTTTGTCACCAGTCATGGATAAAGAAGGAACAATTAGGTTAAGTTCGAGATTTCAGAAGGCAAACATTTCTTACGCAGCACGCAACCCAGCAATATTACCTAAAAACCATCCGTTAGTTACTCTTTTGGTAGAACACCATCATGATTCAAACAATCACATGGGTACTGCCACAACGATCTCCGATATAAGGGAAAAGGCCTGGATCATCTCAATCCGTGTTGTTGTAGAACGCGTTAAGTCGAGGTGCTTCATGTGCAAAAGGCGCAAGGCTAATCCGGTGATGCCCCTCATGGGCCAGCTGCCAGAAGGACGTTTAGTTTTCAACTCGAGACCTTTCACCCATGTAGGAGTTGATTTCTTCGGGCCTTTGTATGTCAAACATGGAAGAAGCACAGCTAATCGGTATGGTATGATATTTACTTGCTTAACCTTTCGAGCCGTGCATATCGAACTATTACATGACCTCAGCACGGACCAGTGTATTATGGCGGTTCGCCGATTTCTCATCCATCGCGTAGTGACCAAATTCATTTACAGCGATAACGGCCTCAATTTTGTCGGAACAAAAAACTGTTTAGAAAGAGATGTAAGTGAGATGAAGGAAGCTCTGGGTCAATATTGTGCGAAATATGAGGGTATCGTTTGGAGGTTTATACCGGCCTATTCTCCTTGGATGGGTGGAGCGAGGGAGCGTCTCATAAAATCCATTAAATCGAGCATTGATTTTGTCTTGAAAGGTGTAACACCTCGAGAGGATGTTCTTCTTAATGCCCTTATGGAAGCTCAAGGACAAATCAATAGAAGGCCACTGACGCATATACCTGTCGATCCAGAAGACCCCAAACCGCTTACGCCGAATATGATGCTCTTCGGTGAAGGAGACCGAGACGTAACGGCCCCCGGAGTATTTTCGGACAGTGACCAGTGGAGTAGGTTGTATAGCCGAAGGGCACAGCATTTATTGAAAGGGCTGATAAAACGCTGGTATACAGAATACCTTCCTGAGTTAACCAGACGATCCAAGTGGTACAAGGAGACGAAGGCTGTGGAAGTCGGTAGCATCGTTTTGGTAATTGAGCCAGGAGAAGTCCGATCGGCATGGAAACTTGGAAAGATTACAAAGGTTTATCCAGTTCAAGACGGAGTAATAAGAATTGCGGACGTACGTTTGGCGAACGGAAAGTTAATGGGAAGAAGATCTGTTGGTAGGCTCGCGGTCTTGGATTTGCAGTCTTCAGTTAAAGCTTCAACCGGGTCCCGGGATGTCATCGAGCCATAAGCATAATTGATACCAAATGTAGTCTGGCAAGACCGCCTGGAAAACCTTGATATAGTCCTGTCAAACTTGATTCGAGAGATAATTTGTAGACCAGTGTAAATGAGCATTTTCAAGCAGACTATCCCAAGGTTTACCACGCGGTGTTCGAGGTTAAGTAGAAATCAAAAGAAAAAAGTTGAATTCGCAGTAAGAATTTTACCTATGTAAGCTATTTAAATAATTTTATTAATTGTTTAACAAAAAACCTTCATTTTAGAAAATAAAATCATTTAATAATTGTAATTGGAAAAGTCGATTTTTATTTGGGAATTTGAAGAACCAGTCATGTTCAATCATAATGCCACCAATTATTTCTAATGGTGAACCTCTACAATTAATAAGTCGAAATTAGACCACATCTAGATTTTTCATTCTAGAACATTCGACTGAAAAATATTTTAAAAGCACATGGCGAACGCGTGGTCGAATATTCCAGAACAGTAGACAGGCAACAACACAGCAGACACAGCGAACGAATGTAAAGCAAAACGATTTTTTTTCTTTCTTCGTTTTGTGCGTACATTCGTTTGCCGTGCATAAGCATACACAGCAGCACAGCAGTTGATTGGGTCTCACTAGGTTATAGTCAGAGAGAAAGAAAATGTGCGCGCACACCTCTCTCTTGTTCTCTCTCTCTTGTCCCTACACTCTACAGTTACATACGAAAGGTAAATCGCTCTCTCCATCTTTACTAACATGTGACTCCATGTCACTCTCTTTCAACGTTACAATACAACTTGCGTTCGCATCACACTTTTCGTAACGCATTCGCCAGTTTACTCCCCAAGCCAAGCGTGCCTAAAGAAGTTTTACTTCAAAAATATACAATCAAAAGCCTAAGAACTGTGTTTTCTTATTAACTTCTTACAGGGAGTTATTGTAATCGATCCGATCGGTAAAAACTAAAAAAAATGTTTTGGCGGGGAAATATACAATGAAGGAAAAATGATATCATCTTCAAAAAAATGTTTTACTATGTGAAATGTGATCTTTGATATCTGGTAAAATTTTTGAAAAAATTTAATTGACAGTTTTTTTTACAAAAAATACAAAATTGCAAAAAATTCAAACAAAAATTGGTAAAAAATGTTTTTTGACTTTAATATCACGAGAATGGACAATGATATTGATTTCAAATTTATTTTGGCTTAAACAATATACATACAACTATTAATATACAATACAATTTTGTAAAATATAGAACTGACAGTTTTTTTACAAAAAATAAAATACTCTAACAAAAATTAGCCGAAAACTGTCAAAAGTAGTTTCTTGATTTAAATATGACCAGAGTGCCAAAACATTTTAACTTCGAATTTATTTTATTTGCTTAAGCCACACAGAAACATCTTTGCATTGCATGATGATAGATCGCCACGCTAGCTTCTGTTATGTGGAAATTTTGTTTGCTATCTTTAACATTTTTGGATTTATACCTCTATGAACGGAATATTTTGCTTCCTAGCATGAAAAGCACTAGAAGTCTTAAAGGTTAGGTAGTACTGTGAGAAGATGAACTTCGCGTGACTGACTTGGCACAATAGTGGTTCAGTATTTAATTCATTGCCCATATTCTCTATCTGAGATACTTTAGTATCTGATAATGTTTGTGAACTAAAAAAACTTTATAGGTGAGAGTACATAATATATCTGTGGCCAAAAGCCATAACCGCCTAAGTCGAGTTATGACGAAATTGAGTTATATTCAGAATCGTATTAAAGATGTCTATATCTATATCCAGTCAAATTTTTGCATCTGTATCTTTTCTCAAACAGGAGTTATAACCAAAAAACCTAATAGCTTAACTCTTTTTTTTTAAGTTTTAATTTGCCATAACCACTTAACTCAAAAAAAAACTATTTTTTCAAACGGCTGTATCATAACTGAAGTTAAGCTTTCTTTTTATTTTTGTAAAAAAAAATAATAATGCATCGTAATAACATAAGTCAAGTTAAGAAATTTACAATCTGTTCATAATTAAAAACGGTATTTTTTGAATTTTTCTTAAGTCTAATTAGGCTGTTATGCCTTAAATGAGAAAAAAGTTTTTATTTTCCTATCTTGAGTTAGGTTGTTATGGCAAATCACAGTTGCATTCGTGGGTAGTCTTATTTTGAGTTAAGTCCTTTTGGCAAAGCAATGTATGGTTTTTTGAATGTCGTATTTTGAGTTAATTCCTTATTCCAAATTTGAATTTAAAAAATCACAGATCTATGTTGGCTTAGGCTTTTTTGCCTTAGTGAATCTGCTATAAAAGGCAAAGAAATATGAGTCATAAGTTCAAATAAGTTTTTGCAAGCAGTCGGATTTTAAGTGAAGGTGTTATTTAAAAGTGAAAAAAGTGTTGTTTAAATAGTTGAAAGTTTAAATTTGTTTATAGTTTAATTTGAAAAGTTTAAAAATGTCCAGTCGAGCAATGAAAATGGTAGAATTAGCAAAGATACTTGCAAAGCGTAATAAAACCAAAGGTAAGATAATAAGTATTTGCTTGTTTTTATTGATTTATAGCTGTGTAAAATTTAATTAAAGTTATTTTAGTTTGTGACAGTGCGTTGAAATATTTTTGTATTACTAAAAGAAAGTGTCTATAACTATATTGTCCTTGTTTTAAGTCCATTTTTACCTCTGTTAAGAGCGTGTATAAAATACAAATGTTTGTAGATAAATTGATCTTCCTTTGAACAATTAATTTTTACCATTGTGGTTGTCACCATTTAAAAACATTATTGTCCTATTGTTTCAAGAAAGAGAAGTTTTTCTTTTCACGATACATAATGAGAGTTTCATTCAATTTTATCCGTTTATGTATAAAAATACGCTAACTTATCCATTTAACAAAATAAACTTAAACTAAAATACCATACATATTTATATAGGACAATTCATGTAAATATGTAAATGTAAATGCATACACAATTTTGTTTTATGATGAGTTTGGCTTTTTAACTGATTATGATTAACTTCCAAATGAAAATTATGTTTTTCTAGAAAACATTCAAGGTTGTGAGGGATTAATTGATGAAGAAGAAAATATTGTAAAATATATTGACAAAGGTAAAAGAACTATTTAGAATTCATAAATGAAAAGAGTATTCACTCCTTGCACTTAGGGAAAACTTACGAAACGGAAACTAATTGTCAAGAAAATTCAAAAATTCAATCATTAACAGCACAATGGTCAAGCAATGAAAAGTTTATCAATGATCTAGTGCCCAACTTTACACCCATTATACGCAATGAAACACAGTCATCAATGAACGGGCAAAATTTTGATATTCAATTGCTTCAAGGTAACAAACATAAAAACCTTATAAGCTATTTTTACTTCAAGATATACAATTTTGGGCTTTTATTTAGATATGTATGTACATTATGATACTCGTATGTATATTATTTTTTATTATTTAGATGAACTTCAAATGTCCGAAAACATTGAAAATGATTTTGATGTAGGAGGTAATTTATTTAATGTACCAGAATGGATGAACTCCGATGATTCTCTATCAGATCCAGATTTTAATTTATCTGAAACTGATGAGGATATGATTGCTCTGGGAACTCAAATAGAAGAAGCTTTAGCGACACCAAAGTGCAAAAACAAGAAAAAACTTCGAACCGAACTCCGAAATAGTGGAAAATCCTACAAATCAGTTAGTAAAAAACTTGTTAAGGCTAGAGTTTGCAAGAAGTTTGATATTTGCAGATATAAATGCAACGAAAAAATAGAATTTGAAAAAATGCTATTATTATTTGAAAAATACTGGTCTCTAGGAAGCTATAACCAAAGAATTTTGTATATTGGTTCGTTGATACATGTAGAAGATAAAAAATGTGATACCTTGGTCAATGCAGTCAACAGAAAGCGTGAACGCAATCATACTATGAAGTATACGCTCGAAGTTGACGGTAACATTTTTAGGGTTTGTAAAAAACATTTTATTTGTTGTTTTGACGAAACTGAGAGCTTCGTCAAATCAGTCATTCAAAAAAAACTTGGATGTCCTTCAATATCTTTTAAAGATAAGAGAGGAAAACATACTCCTGCTAATAAGTTCAGTGCAGATGTGGAAGAAAAAATAAGAAGCCATATTTCAAGGTTTCCTGCCTACGAAAGCCACTACAGCCGAAGGGATACCTGCAAAAAATACTTACCATCTAGCCTTAATTTAACACATATGCACCGATTGTATAAATCAGAACACTCTAACCCAGTAAGTTTGTCAAAATACTCCCAAATTTTTGGAACGATGGGCCTAAAATTCAAAACACCAAAAGTAGACACATGTTCTACTTGTGATGCTTTTATTTCGAAAATAAAGGTGGCCGAATCCGAGGAGGAAAAGACTGCTCTGATTGAAAGTAAAACAAATCATTTGGTTAAGGCTGAAAAGGCATACGAAGCTAAGCGGAATGATAAAAAAGAAGCCACACAATCCAAAAATGTTAAAACTTTTGCCTTTGATCTGCAGCAATGTTTGATAACCCCATTTTTACGAAACTCCATAAGCTTCTATAAGAGACAACTCTGGACTTTTAATTTAACTGTCCATGATCTAGAGACTAATAAGGCAAAATGTTTTATGTGGCATGAAGCTATGGCCCGTCGTGGGGGTAACGAAATTTCATCATGTATCTATAAGCTTTTAAAGGTTTTACCGGATGAAACTAAAAAAGTCACTTTTTACAGCGATTCGTGTGCTGGACAGAACAAAAACTCTTTTGTTGCTGCAATGTTCATTTTATTTTTAAAAAACTGTGTAAATATTGATACTATAGACCACAAATTCCTTGAACCAGGACACACGCACATGGAATGCGATAGTGACCACGCACTAATTGAACGTATGAAAAAAAAACGAATGTCCAAATTGAAACGCCGAGAGATTGGTATCAATTCGTAAACAGCGTTGGAAACAAGATGGAAGTGGTAGAAATGAAGTGTGACGATTTTTATGACTTTGGAAAATTTTCAAAATCTAAATTTTCATGGAAACGAGTTGATGAAGATGGCAACAAATTCACTTGGAATTCAGTTCGGTGGCTTCGCTATTCCAAAAAATGGAATCAAGTAACGTACAAAAATTCTCTGGACGAAGATGAGAACTTCAAAATTTTAAAAGTAGGAAAGAGAGGAGCTTCTCCCAACCTCAACGATATTTCAATCGTGACAGATGTTCCAAGTATTTCTAAAGAAAAGAAAAAAGATCTCATGGACTTGAAACAGTTCATCAGTCCAGAGTTTCATTTTTTTTATGAAAACCTGTCATGTAATGTGGACGAGCGAAATACACATCCTGATTTAACAGACCCTGAAAACTCAGAAGATTCTTAAATGGCAATACTTGTATTAAAAAATAACATTTTAATAATGCTTACGCATGTATAGCATTAATAAAGTTTCCTTAAAAAATTTTAAAATTTTCTCTTGTTTCTTTTTTTCGCTTCCGCTTCCTGATTTAAAGGTAAGAAAAAATATCTTAAATCAACATAAAAAATCTTGTCTTTCAATCACACACAGGGAAGAACGACCTAAGTCGAAAAAAGAAATTTTAATCGTATTTTCCAAATATGCCATAACAGCCTTACTTGAATTAAGCTTTAGTTTTTAATAAGTTTAATATGCCATAAGAGCTTTACTTTAGTTAAGCTTTTTATTTTGATGAATGTCAATAAACCATATCGACTTAAGTGTTTATTTCTTAAATTACTCCTAAATTATAAGGTATACATTTATAAACTTTGAACATATTGCCCAGGTGTATTTTTTCTTTATTTTAGCATTTGAAAAATGTTAAGTTTAGCAAGTACTTATTCCTAGTTAGGAATTGAAACTTAAAACTGCTCTCCTGAAAAGTTGTAAAAATCGACTTAAGCGGTTATGGCTTGTGGCCACTGATATTATGAGAATAGCTTATTTTTAACACGCTTATATTAGCTTCACTTGTATGTTGTATGTATGTATGTATGTAACCGACTCCTTTACACTCGATTTTGCCCCACTTTACACAAACCGATTTTTTAAAAACTTTGTACACATATCAAGAACCGATGGCAATACAATAATTTCATAAGTTTATCTCAATATCCTTACAGGATTACCAGGATTAAATATTTTCCTCCCACACCTTCCTTTTCTACCTGGTCACAGCTTCCGCCTTATAACGTTACATTGTACGTGTTTTTTCCTTATTACTCTAAAAAGTGCAAAGCTGATTTGATTTTTAAACATACGTCTGAAAGATCTCTTCAAAATCTAATTTTAGTAGAAAAAAGTTTTTAATTATCTCTTATAGATTTTTAAATATTGTCCTCAGAATTGGTTGATAACGTTAAATTTTTTGGAAGTAGCTGTTGAGTTTAATGGACATATTTAAAAACTCTGCGAAATTGGTGTGCTAATTAATTTGTTTTCTTTTAGAGAATTGAGATAAAATTAAAAATAACAGTTTACCATTTTTAACACGAACGGGTCTGCGGTCCGACGTCTCCTCCTCTGTGCTACTGCACTCTTGTAAATTCGTCGGTTAAGAAATCAAGTCAAGAAATATAACTTTCACATTTTTTAACCTAATTTTGGTTTTATGTTTCTATTTTTTGTAAAAGCACTTTCAAATCGATGCTTACCAAAATTATTCCATATTTTAACAGTTGTATATTGTATAATAAAAATAAATTTGAAATCAATATCCTTGTTTGTAGTGATGATATTTAATCCGATAAACAATTTATGACAATTTTCTATAAAATTTCAGTTTTAGTTCTTTATTTTAATAAAAAAAAACTGTCATTTCGACATTTGTCATAAATATACCACAAGTTGACAATTCTATTATGCGCAAAATAAATAAATTCGAAGTTAAAATGACTTACCACTACTACTACTTTGGCATTTTTCGGCAAATTTTTGTGAAAAAAACTGTCAGTTTAACATTTTTCAAAATTGTATGTTAATAATAGTATCTTGTTTAAGCTAAGATAAATTTGAACTCAATATCGTTGCCCATTTTCGAGATATTAAAGTCTAAAAACATTTTTTACCAACCGATTACAATAACTCCCTATAATATATACATACATATGTATATACATATATATAATATATGTATATATAATGCATATATCCAGTGCGTTGGAAGCGTATGCCGACGACCTGATTGCGTATAGAACGGCTCGAAAGGTTGAGGTTATTAGATTTAGAATTATCTTGCAGCGTGACTTCGAGAGGATTCAGCGATATTGCGACGACTGAAAACTGAAAATAAATGTCCAAAAGTCGGAGTCAATTTTGTTCCGAACTCCGTTTGCTAAGGCCATGAGAGATAAACGCAAGAATTGGCCGAAGATGGTTATTGTTGTCCCAGACGGGCGGCCATTGGCGTGCAAAAGTGTAGTGAAATGGCGAAGAGGCGAGAAGGTAAATCGAATAAAATTGTATCTAGCAGCGAATTAAGTGCTGCTCTGGGTTTGATCAGTTGGAATTATTTTTTTTTTTTTTTTTTGATTGATTAATATTGATTAATGAAATTTATTAGATTAAACAAGCTTACCAGGAAGGTGTTGCTGAAAATAAAAAGGAAAAAGGGAGCCAGTGATTTTTTTTTTTTTAAGGAAATCACAAACCTTTGAAGCGAAACCGACGACGACGACGGTGAAATTGAAAGAAAGAAAAAAAAAAAGAAAACTAAAGATATTTCCAATTTCTAAACAATTAAGTTTTAATGCGATTCTTGATATGCTTGGGAAACCTTTTACAGGGGAAAAACCCGAGATCTTTTAAAACAAAGGACATTTTAGAACAAAAGAATCTAATAAAGAAAGTCGGACCATTAACAAAGGGACACAGAAAACGGTACGGGCGTGCCACTTTTAGCAACAATCTTTAAATTTATTAACTAATAAAGAAAAGAATACCACTATGCTTAGCTTTTTTTTTTTTTTGAATTATCCTGTCACAAATTTTGTTTCACGATTTTATTAAATTAAATTTTTTGTCAAACTTACTCTTCACAAAGTTTTCCGCTTTTCTCAGCTTTTCAATCTTCTGTCTTCAATACTGGGTAAAAATTGTCCTCCCATACTTTCACCATGCCTGGAAGGCCGCTTTCTTTTTCCAATGCCCAAGTGCTTTCGACAAATCAGAAATCGTGGATCTCGGTCGCGTCGTCATTCAACTACACAATGCATATTTCGCTAGAGTGAGCTAACGCAGTTGAGACCCCACCGGCTATCATACTCGCACTTTAAACCCCAGCTTTATGCTCATTGAATTCACCGGACTCTGATAAGACTTCCAGTGGGCGGCAATTCAATGGTTGCATTCAGACACCCTATGTTCCCCCTTTCTACTTTAATTGCGAAGAGAAAGTTTCGCGAAACTAAACAACACAAACGCGATCATCATAACAACGACTTTAAAAAAAAATTGTGAAAGGATTAGATACTTAGTAAATTAATTAGAAATTCGTAGAGTGGATTCTTTGCTTGGTTTTATTGAAAGAAAATTAAAGTTACTTTAACGTTCCACCTTTTACAAAAGTTGATGAATTTTAAAATGTTATGTTGGGCATTAAGCCATTCTCTAAAAGAGTGACTTCAGCAATCGAAAACAAAGTGTCCCGTGCTATTTGATTGGGGCGCTCGCCAGTAGTTTTGTGTAAACCAAGGACCATCTGTCACTTGTGTGTATTGCATCAGCCAGACATTTCGAATACTGTTCTCTTCAGCGTACTGAGAGAGTGAACTAATGGCTGATGGACCATGGCTGCCCTTCTCCCTCTCAGTAGGTTGAAGAAAATAAGAGGGAAAGAAGAGAAGGAGAGGAATTGAAAGAGAAGTTTTTGTTACGGCAGATTTTTACCGTAACAGAGCCCTCGCTCTGACGAAACGGCTGTTTTACAGAAGTCGGCTTGACCCCAGAGTGAAGGTAATTTGCTTCATTGGCCCTCATACGGCCAATGCTTGTCTATGGTTGTCCTGTTTGGTTCAATATTGCCCCTTCGCAAATGGAGAAGTTTCGGGTGTTCGAGAGGCAGTGTCTCCGGAGATGTCTCGGTTGGTATCGGACACCAGAATCTTCTATTTGCATTATTATTCAAACGAGGTCTTATACAACGGAGCTCGGATCAACAGAATTGACAATTTCGTGATAAAACTTGTTCGGGGTCCCATTGCATGAGCTATGACAGCGACCAATAATTTGATTTTGGGGGCGTTCTATCCAAACGACGAATACTTCGGTATGACACGCTTGAGCGGCCTTATCCCACCAGAGGCATTCCTCTATTTAGACCAATGCGACTTGATACCGGATAGATTGGCAGTACCGCTTATCTACCACGTCAGGTTGAGTAGATTAAGTAGAGTAGGGACGGTGGCAATATAATATAAAAAAGAGGCTGGGTGCGACCCACACTGATAACTTCCCTTTATGAATAATTTGAAAACTTGACGTTCCTGATAAATTGATTAACTTTAGATTTTATTTGATACGAGTAGGTTGAAAATAAAAACATTTGAAGTCAATATCATTCCTTGTTGTGATAATTTTTGATTCGCAAAACAATTTATGTCACTTTTCTGTAAAATTCAGTTTTAGTTTTATATTTTTAGTAAGAAAACTGTCATTTCGACATTTGTCAAAAATGTACCATAAGTTGACAATTCTATTATGCACAAAATAAAATAAATTCGCAGTTAAAATGAATTACCACTCTGGACATATTCAAGTCAAGAAACTACTTTTGACATTTTTCGACTAATTTTTGTTAAAGTTTTTTATTTTTTGTAAAAAATAAACTGTCAGTTCTATATCTTTCAAAATTGTAGCGTAAATTAATAATTGTATTTTGTTTAAGCTCAAATAAATTTGAAGTCAATATCGTTGCCCATTCTCGTTTTTTAAAAGTCCTTTCTGCATTTCATGAAGTTATAACGTATTGAACAAAATTTAATTCGTTTTGAAAAATGTTTTCATTCTCGAGATACCGTTAACAAAAAAGGGGTACACACACACAGACACACAGACATGTCTTCACAAATGACGAATTTAGATTCTAGGAACCATAAAACGTCGATTTGTCAAAAATTTCAATTTGACAAATCGGACCGATTACAATAACTCCCTATGGGAAGTTAAAAAAAATAAAAATAAAAAAAACACATACATTTAAAAAAAAATACAAAAAAAAATAATAAATATAGTTTGAAAAAAACTAAAAAACACGCTTTTAAAACCCATCATACTAAAAAAGCGGAAAATAATTTTTAATATAAGCTGAAAACAATAATGAACTAAAAATACAAGTGTTATTGTGAAAAAGCGTTGGGCGCATTGGCCATATTTTTTTTTCATATATCGAGCGCCCTCTTATTCACAATAACACTTGTATTTTTAGTTCATTATTGTTTTCAGCTTATATTAAAAATTATTTTCCGCTTTTTTAGTATGATGGGTTTTAAAAGCGTGTTTTTTAGTTTTTTTCAAACTATATTTATTTTTAACTTTTTGGTTTAACGTGCTTTAAAAGCGTGTTTTTTAGTTTTTTCAAACTATATTTATTTTTAACTTTTTAGTTTAACGTGCTTTAAAAGCGTGTTTTTTAGTTTTTTTTTTAAAACTGTATTTATTTTCACAGATTTGATGTTTTTTTGTGATTTAAGAAAACATTGAAACATTTCATTGACCCATTTAGTTGATTGAAATTGTAAATGAAATTGGAATTATTTATTTATTATTTAAAATCTCGTAATTTTAATTAAAAAAAAAAAAGTCACCCATAGCTAGGATTTGATCCCACGACCCTTGACGCTCAAACTGAAACGTGACCGCGGTTTAACCAGATGAGCCACCGCAGCACTTAAAATGAGGGAGTCTATTATAATATTTATAAGCGCATAATAAAATCAGGAAAAAGCAGGAGCTGTGCGATTAAAATATTTAATCCTGGTAATCCTGATAAGGATATTGAGATAAACTTATGAAATTATTGTTTTGCCACCGGTTCTTGATATGTGTACAAAATTTTATTAATATCGGTTCGTGTAAAGTGGGTCAAAATCGAGTGTAAAAGTGTCGGTTACATACATACATACATACATACATACATACATACATACATACCAGGGACGAAGCGTCCATATATTGAGTGGAATGAGTGCTTCCGTAAAGCAATTCAAAAAATTATAATGATTAAAGCAAAGACATTTTAAATAGAAACTGACCTAATCGAATTTTATTTAATCTCTTCTGTAAATTAATAAAATCTCATAATAAAAGTCATTCAGGAAAAACAATCCAAAACTATACTACAAAAACTCAAACTTCAATTCCACGGGGAATGCACAATATCACTCCATTATACACTCACGCTTGCAAACAAATATTTGGAATGCATACCAGCTAGGCATTCTGATATATCGCCTACTCTCAACTCTCACTCAATCTCGTTCAAAGCATTTTTTTTTTATTTGTTGGCGTTGACATAAGAAGTGAAGATTGAATTGAGTGAACTCATTATGAAAATTTGTGAAAACAAAAGTAGAGCAGGAAAGGAGAGATATGAGTTATTTGCTTCTTCTCATTCATTGAAATAGGGGTTGAAAAGTTCATTTAACACTTGTGTGTTCCGTGTTATGTTTTTTATCTGTGTGTGTGCAAATCGCATTGTCAACTGCAAATGTTTTGTGATCAATGATCATTTTCTTAAAAAATAAAACTAACATTTAATTTTACATTAGTTTTAACTATATATACATATGTATTACTCAATTAAATATTTAAATAAATGAATTTTATAAAATTTTCTTTTACATTTGTGTAATACATACAAGAAATATGATCTCCATAAAAAGTTTTTATTTAAGTTCAATCATAAGTGCTTCCGCTTCCAAAAAAGTCACGCCTCGTGCCTGATACATACATACAAGTGAAGCTAATATAAGCGTGTTAAAAAAAGGACAATTACAGACATAACAAGTTAACACATGGTGACCACACGGGTTGACAAGTGTTCACTGAAACACTACACCAACCTCGAAATAGGATCGGAGTCGTAGTAAAATTAATAATTTATGACCGAAGCCAATGCAACAGACGACACAAACAATACTTAGGTCCTCAGACCTACGAAGTCCGTTGGTGTTCCCTTGCGGGACATAGGGCCTCAACTACTCCTACGCGCCATCGTGTGCGGTTTCCAGTGATGTATTTAAGCTCCCTCCAGCTCTTTCCCAGTCTCTCCACAACTGTTCTTCTCCACGTGCTTCTCGGTCTACCTACTCTTCTTCCTTCTTGTGTGAGTGGGTTCCACTGCATTGCTTGGCCTGCAATGCAGTCATTACCTTTTCGAAGCGTGTGTCCAATCCACTGCCACTTGCGCCTTCGTATAATGGTATCTATTGGTTCCTGACCTGTTCGTCTATGTAAGTCATAGTTGGAGATACGATTAGGCCAGAAAAACCTTAAGATGTTTCGAAGACACCTATTAACGAAGGTTTGCAGTTTCCTGGTTATTGTAGTTGTTATTTTCCAGGTGCTGCATCCATATAGCAGAACTGATTTGACGTTGGAGTTAAACAGTCGTAGCTTTGTGTTCAAGCTGAGAGATTTGTTCCTCCAAACATTGGACAACATCCCCAACGCAGCCTTTGCTTTTCCGGTACGACTGACGATGTCTAGTTCGGTACCTCCTTCAGGAGAAATGATGCTTCCAAGGTATTGGAAGCTCTCTACTTTCTCTACTATTTGTTGACCAATGTTCATCAGAGCGGATGATTGCGAGCTCCCGAGGCTGAACATCTTTGTTTTTCCCGTATTGATTTTCAGCCCTACGATTGCTGCTTCTCTCTCCACTCTTGTTACCATTTGATGGAGATCCATGGTCTTATGGGAAAGCAAGCAAACATCGTCAGCGTAGTCGAGATGTTTAAGGTAAGTTGTCAGAGTCCATCTTATTCCTCCGCTTCCTGTCAAAGCCATTCGCAGTACATCACTTATCACCAATAAAAACAGGATTGGTGACAGTATGCAGCCCTGTCTGACCCCGCTTAGGACTTCAAATTCTTCGGACAACCTACCTCCGTGTAAGACGTGACATTTGGACCCATCATAAGTCGCTTTAATAATAGCAATGAGTTTCTTCGGTATACCCCTCCTCCGTAAAGCAAGCCAGATAAACTCCCTGTTGACGCTGTCGAAAGCCTTCTCGAAATCAATGAACAGCAGGTGAAGTGGTGATCGATATTCGACAAACTGTTCGATGATGATCCTCAAGGTGTTAATGTGCGGAAGCCTGCTTGTTCAGCGTCGAGCGATGCTTCGAGGTGTTCTTTAATGCGATCTAAAACAATTTTTGCTATTATTTAGGCGACTGCAGGCAAAGCGCAGATACCCCTCCAGTTTTCACACTTCATCAAGTCTCCTTTTTTTGGGAGCTTGACAATCATTCCCTTTTTCCATTCTTCGGGAAAGCATTCAGAGACCCACGCTTTCTCTATGAGCGGTTTCAGCAGATCGCTTGATGTTGTTGGTGCTGCTTGTAGCAATTCTGCGGGAATGCCGTCAAGTCCTACCGCTTCTTCCTTACTGGGGGGTGCGATGCACAATCGGGAATTGTTTGCATCGGACAACTCAGGAGATGTCAGTTGCTTGTTACTGTCAAAAACATGGTTTAGGACTAGAGCAAAATGCTCCTTCCACCTTCTGAGTTGATCCTCATCCGATATCAGCAGGTTTCCCTCTCTATCTTTAACCGGGTGTTGTTTAGAACTCTGCACACCAGCGATTTCTTTAGTTATTCTATAGAGAGTTCTGCTGTCGCAACTGTTTGCGGCTTCTTCTGCTTTTAGGGCCAGAACATTGGTGTGATTTCGTTTGTCTTACACTACGCTGGACCTCTTTCATCTTCATGCGGTATATGGATTCTGGCTCGTTTCTTTCTTCTCCGTGCGCAGCTGCCAAACGATCTTTAAAGTGTTTTCTTTCGTCGATCTTTGCCTAATTGTCTTAAGAAAACCAGGTGTTGCTTCTTCTTGCACACGACCGACTATTCTTTCAGCACCTGATATGAAAGCATTTTTCACAGCACTAAAGTGGTTTTCTATGGATTCAGTTCCAGTGCTGCTGATTGAACTCATATGTTGCGAAAGGTGGTCCCTGAGTTGTTGTCGAGTTTTAGGGTCCTTTAGTCTGTCCGTGTTAAACTTGGGCGTTCTGGTGTTCGAATTCGATCTCCGAATTGGAGCTGTACGTAATCTTAGGGTAGCTACCAGGCACGAGGCGTGACTTTTTTGGAAGCGGAAGCACTTATGATTGCACTTAAATACAAAGTTTTTATCAAGATCATATTTCTTTTATTACACAAATGTAAAAGAAAATTTTATAAAATTCATTTTTTTAAATATTAAATTGAGTAATAAGTTAAAACTAATGTAAAATTAAATGTTATTTACATTTTTTAAGAAAAATATCACTGATCACAAAGCATTAGTATTGTTGACAATGCGATTTGCACACACACAGATAAAAAACATAACAAGAAAAAGGAACACACAAGTGTTAAATGAACTTTTCAACCCCTATTTCAATGAATGAGAAGAAGCAAATAACTCATATCTCTCCTTTCCTGCTCTACTTTTGTTTTCACAAATTTTCATAATGAGTTCACTCAATTCAATCTTTACTTCTTATGTGAACGCCAACAAATACAAAAAAAATGCTTTGAACGAGATTGAGTGAGAGTTGAGAGTAGGCGATATATCAGAATGCCTAGCTGGTATGCATTCCAAATATTTGTTTGCAAGCGTGAGTGTATAATGGAGTGATATTGTGCATTCCCCGTGGAATTGAAGTTTGAGTTTTTGTAGTTATAGTTTTGCATTGTTTTTCTTGAACGACTTTTGTTATGAGATTTTATTAATTTAAAGAAGAGATTAAATAATATTCGATTAGATCAGTTTCGAATTAAAATTTCTTTTCTTAAATCATATAATTTTTTGAATTGCTTTACGGAAGCACTCATTCCACTCAATATATGGACGCTTCGTCCCTGGTAGCTACCATAAGATGATGATCGCGGGCAAGCCCCATGTCAGCACCTCTTTTATTCCTGACATCTAGGAGACGGCTTCTGCTTCAATTTGGTTGGAAGAAGCTTGTCTGTCTGTTTACACCCAGCTAATTTTGTGGCACGTTTTATGTTCAAACATGGTGCCGCCAATCACAAGACGGTTAGCGTTGCAGAAGTCCACAAACCTCTCACCATTGTCATTGCAACTACCAACTCCATGCTTTCCCATGACGTGCCTGAGCCCTTCGTTTCCGCTGCCAACCTTGGCATTCAAGTCTCCCATTACCATTATGATGTCTCCGCGTGGTGTGTTGTTGTATACCGCACTTGGCCGACTGTAAAAGCCTTCTTTCTCTTCGTCCGGGGCGAGTTCCGCTGGGGCGTAACACTGTATGATGGTGATGTTGCGTACTCTACTCCGAAATCTGGCCTTAATAATACGTTCACCTAGTGGCTCCCATGAAATTAGACTATTGATAGCTGTTTTGGTTAGCAACAGCCCAACTCCAGCGTCCCGAGCGCTTCCAGGTGCTTTTCCAGAATAGAGTAGCACAGTGTTACGCGTTGGAGACTTGTATTTGCCCGATCCCAACCATCTTACTTCACTAATCCCTAAGATATCCAACCTATACCGCATGAATTCTCTCTCTAGTTGAAGGAATCTGGAGTTGTGAGGACCTTCATTTCCTGCTTCCAGGAGCGTCTTCACATTCCAGAAACCAATCTTTGTCCGGGTATAATAGCCAAAAGTCGTCAACATGTGATCAATCCCTTTCCGAGGCTTAGTTTCAGTTACGAAGAATGCTAACCTCCGTAATCTATCCCAGAGAAAGCTGGGAGCTCCGCACTTACAATTTTAGCTTATTTTTGTTTATATATGGGTATACAAAAATAATAACCGGGGACCACCACGGGGTGGTAAAGTAAGCACTTCGTCATATCTGAAAGTTGCGCTGCTGGCCTGTGCCAAGTTATAGGCAATCAACAGTTACCCGATCAGACACGGCGCAGATCCCCAAAAACACAAACAATAGATACAAAAATAGCTTACGACCGATGCGACACCGCTGATAGCCACCGCTATCCGAACCTTCGTGGAGAGCGAGATCATCAACGACAGGCATGTCGATTCAACCCTCAACACACGCATCATGTGTATGCAAATTATTGTATATTTTTATTTATTCACTGAAGAAATTTTTTGTTAAATAAATTTGTGTGTAAAAATTAATTGTCGCCCGAACAGGGACTCGTTTAAATTGTTTAAAAAGTAGTGAAATTAATAACTTAACGCGAGTTAAATCAGTGCAGTGTTAAAAATTAAAGTAATAACTTAAACGTGAATTGAATCAACGTTAAAAAGTGACTACAGAAAACAAGGCATCCAAGAAGGAGAAACTTAAGAAGTATACATCAGCCACGAGGACCAAGAAAACAAGGACTTAAAATCCACCAAAGGGGGACAACGGAACGACTCAAAAGACTACAGACCCAAAACACCTGCAGCAGAAAAAGACGGGACAGTGAATCCCACGGATCAGGGAAGTAAGCGCATAAGGAGCCGAAAGCCCAACTTAAAAACTTTGGAAAAAAGAGTAAGAAAGTATAAAAATACATATACTAACATATATATAAAAAAGGAGTAAATAGCGATTAAAACAACAAATAAATAAATAAATATACATAGAATAGAAATAAGATAAAGAAATAAATAGAAAACGAAATAAAAAGAAAGTATCCTTATGGAAAGCAATAAAGTGGTTAAAAGAATTAAAAAATATAAAAAATATAAAAAAAATAAAAAATATAAAAGAAAAATCCTTGTAAAAAGTATCACAGTGTTTTAAAGAATTAAAGTAGAAATTAAGATAAACTACATTTGTTTGCAAGAATTATTAAAGTGACTTAAGAAACTAAAACTAAAATTAAAAAGAAAATATCCTTGTCAAAATAAACGAAGTAGTTTGAGAAAATTAATTTAAATCTGGTACAAATAGGAAATATCCCTTGTTGTTGAAAATTATAACAAAGAAGTCCACAAATACGACAATGACGCCAGAAGAACTGTCGACAGTAGTTAGAAGGTAAGTGGCTGATGCCAACCAACAATTAACCGAAGAGGTAAATAGACTAAACAGACAACTTACGGCATTAACAACAAGAGACACGATCGAACCATATAAGGACATAACAATTGATCCAACGATAGTAGGTGGAGAGGGGTTCGAAGTAGCCAAGTGTATACCACAATTTGATGGAGAAAACTATGTTTCTTGGCCCACATCGCTAACAAACGCTATGAAGGTATATGAGTCGTGTAAGGGTGGGTGGAGATACTTTTCGGTAGTAAATATAAAAAGAGGCTGGGTGCGACCCACACTGATAACTTCCCATTATGCATAATTTGAAAACTTGGCGTTTCTGATATTAATCGATTTACTTTTGATGCTGATAGATAACAATTTTACTAACAAAAAAATTGTTGGGATGATATTTAAGCAGAAAAACAATTTTTGACACTTTTCGGTAAATTTCAATTTTGGTTTTTTTTATTTTTCGTAAAAAAAACTGACAATTCGATATGTGTCAAAAAAGTAACATATGTTCAAAATTCTAACACGCAATAAATGAAATAGATTCGAAGTTGAAATGATTGACCATTTTGGACATATTCAAGTCAAGAAACTACTTTTGACATTTTTTGGTAAATTTTTGATTAAGTTTTTTATTTTTGTAAAAAGACTGTCAATTCGATATTTGTCAAAATTTTAGCATATATTAATAATTGTATTTTGTATAAACATAAATAAGTTTGAAGTCAATATCGGTGCTCATTATCGAGATATTCAAGTCAAAAAACACTTTTTACCAACTTTTGGAAGAATTTTTTGTACTTTTTTATTTTTTGTAAAAAAACTGTCAGATGAATTTTTTTCAAACTTTCACCAGATGTAAAGAACAACGTTTCAGATAATAGAAAAAAGTTTTGAAGAGAATATCATTTTTCCTTCATTGTATATTTTCGCGCCAAAAATTTTTTTTTAGTTTTTCAATTTTTAAAAAATAACGATCAAATCTGTATCACATTACAATGTATACAATAAAATTTATTTGAAGTCAATGGCACTAACCATTCCTGAGATATTTGCTTCCAACCAAAATTTTCACTTTTTTTAAAAACTGCTATAGTGAGAAAACCGCTCGACCAATTTTTATTAAAGTCCTTTCTGCATCTTTCGAAGATATAACCTGTCAAACAAAATTCTAGGAACCTTGAAACAAAAATTTCAATTTGACAAATCGGACCCATTACAATAACTCCCTATGGGAAGTTAATAAGGAATAAAATCATAGGGAAAGCCAACGATGTCCTCACTAGCCACGGGACACCGTTAAACATTGATGCGATTTTAGGTCGATTAGATCCAACATATAGCGATAAAAGACCAGTCCATATGTTAGAAACAGAATTAGGTAACATGAGACAGGATAGGAAACCATTGCAAGAATTTTACGATGACGTTACGAGAGTAGGTACTGACGCTTATATTAAACAAGACAATTATGAGTTATGGTCCTAGAAATCGAATGTCTCACTGAAAGGGTAAGACAAAACGCTTTGCGAGTATTCGTTACTGGGTTAAACCAACCCGCCGGTAACATCGTATTTTCACTAAATCCTGGGGATTTACCCAATGCCTTAGCGAGAGCACAAGAGATTGAATCAAATCAGGCAAGGTATAGAAACATGGGTCACGTTAACTACAGACATCAGCCCAGACAATACAAACAAAACCATTTTGACCAACCAGACCACCGCGTCAGAATAGAACAACTTACCAAAACGGTTTCACTCATCAAAACCGACAAAGCGCGGAACCTTTTCAACAACAGAATAGACAATTTCAGCAAAACCGACCTTATAATAATTTTAAAAAGAGGCTGGGTGTGACCCACACTGATAACTTCCCATTATGCATAATTTGAAAACTTGGCGTTCCTAATAAATTGATTAAATTTTGATGTTAGTTGATAACAATTTTATTAACATACAAAATATCAGAGATATTGAATCTGAAAAAAATATTTACCAATTTTTTAGAAATATTTTTTATTTTGTATTTAGGTATTGACAAATGCATTACGAGTAGGTTTAAAATAATATACATTTGAAGTGTCAATATCATTGTTTGTATATAATGATGATATTTAAGCTGAAAAACCCTTTATGACACTTTTCTATAAATTTCAGTTTTAGTTTTTTATTTTAGTAAAAGAAACTATCATTTCGACATTTGTCAAAAATATACCATAAGTTGAAAATTCTATTATGCAAAAAATAAAATAAATTCGAAGTTAAAATGAATTACCACTCTGGACATATTCAAGTCAAGAACCTACTTTTGACATTTTTCGGAAAATTTTTGTTAAAGTTTTTTATTTTTTGTAAAAAAACTGTCAGTTCTATATTTGTCAAAATTGTAGCGTATATTAATAATTGTATTTTGTTTAAGCTAATATAAATTTGAAGTCAATATCGTTGCCCATTCTCGTGATATTC
Source organism: Scaeva pyrastri (assembly GCA_905146935.1). NCBI lineage: Eukaryota > Metazoa > Arthropoda > Insecta > Diptera > Syrphidae > Scaeva > Scaeva pyrastri. Next base: position 54,020,842 of record LR989928.1, read on the forward strand.
AAGTCAAAAAACAATTTTTACCAATTTTTAGAATGTTTTGCACTTTTTTATTTTTTGTAAAAAAACTGTCAATTCAATTTTTTCAAAAATTTTACCAGATATAAAATATCACATTTCACATAGTTAAAAATTGTTTTGAAGATGATATAATTTTTCCTTGATGGTATATTTTCGCGCCAAACATTTTTTTTTAGTTTTTACTTTTTTTAAAAATAACGGTATGTTATATTATTTTCAAATTTATACCAAACTTGTGTCACATTGCAATATTTGAAGTCAATAGCATTATTCGTTCCTGAGATATTTGCGACAAACTAAAATTTTCACTTTTTTTAAAAACTGCTATTGTGAAAAAACCGTTAGACAAATTTTTGTAAAAGTCCTTTCTGCATTTCATGAAGTTATAACCTATTGAACAAAATTTAATTCGTGTTGATATCTTTATTCATTCTCGAGATACCGTTAACAAAAAAAGGGGTCTCGAACGTACGAACGTACATACGTACGAACGTACATACGTACGAACGTACATACGTACGAACGTACGTACACACACACACACACACAGACATCTCTCTACAAATGACGAATTTATATTCTAGGAACCATAAAACGTCCAAATTTGTCAAAAATTTCAATTTGACAAATCGGACCGATTACAATAACTCCCTATGGGAAGTTAATAATAACCATAACAATAACCGACCCGAAAGGATGGACACATCAAGTGGGAATATAGTGTCCACAAGACAAGTCACCTCTCAACCTAATAGTAATAATAGGCCACAATGTTCCAATAACTCTTTTGGTAACAACCCGTTCAAAAGAGATAGGGCAGATAGTGACCAAACAGCGTTACATAAATTTTCACGCCTCAATTACTTGAATTAGAGCGGTAATTTTTTGAGAGTAAGGCACGACTTACCGTACATAAAAAGGACGGATGGTATGTCGGGGCGAGTATTTTATATATTTATAGACACAGGGGCAACGCATAACTACATTAAACCAGGGCTGTTCCCAAGTATAGAGCTTGAAACTCCGTCGCAAGTCAACAGCGTTCATGGAACTACTATCATTCGTACTTACCAAGCTAAAAATATCTTGGGGGTAGAAGATAAATTGTATGAACTTAATGAACTAAAAGATTTTGATGCCATTATTGGCATAAAATTATTAAGAACTATAAAGGGGAATATTAGTATTAGGGATTCAACGTTAGAATATGATAAGGGCGTGATACCTTTAATATTTAATGATATTTTAATCAATACACTCAATATAAATAATGAAATTTCTACAAAAGAAAAATTAACTTTAATTTAAAAAAAAATACCAGGGTGTTTTTACCGAGAACCCATATTACCTTCCGTACAACACGCGTGTGCAATGTAGCATAGATACTACTATTGACACAGCTGTTTGGACCAAGGGTTATCCATACCCACAATCAGTAGCTAGCTTCGTAAATAAGGAAATAGAGAATTTACTTGATAATAATATAATACAGCCTAGTCGAAGTGCATATAACTCTCCGGTATTAGTTGTAGATAAGAAAGGTGTAAACGAGGACGGTACAAAGAAACATAGATTAGTAATAGATTACAAAAAACTTAATTCATTTACTAAAACAGATAAATATCCTATGGCAGAAACATCGGTTATCTCAGCAAATTTAGGCAAAGCTAAATATTTCACCACTCTCGATTTACAGAGCGGGTTCCATCAGATAACGTTAAAAGAGAACGATAGGGAAAAAACAGCTTTTAGTGTTAACAATGGTAAATACGAGTTCCTTCGAATGCCGTTTGGACTCCAAAATGCGCTGTCAATTTTCCAGAGAGCCCCACGAATACATAGGGAAATTTTGTCATTTTTATATTGACGACGTCATTATATATTCAGAGACGGAAGAAGAACATCTCGAACATATCGAGACAATAACGAAGGCCCTAAGCACAGCGAACATGAGAATATCGAGTGAAAATTCGAAATACTTCATGAAAGAAGTAGAATTTCTTGGGTACATGGTATCATATAATTGCATAAAAATGGACCCAGTAAAAACTCGATGAAAAGAGGAATTTCCGCAACCAGAGACTTTACGTCAATTAAGATCTTTCTTGGGGTTAGCTGGTTATTACCGTAAATTCATAAGAAATTACGCGATGATTTCTAAACCTATGACCAAGTATCTCAGAGGAGAGAATGGTAAAACTGGCCAAAGTAGTAGCAAAAAAGTCACAATAGAGTTTGATAAGAAGGCCATTAAAGCATTTAAAATATTGAAGGACAAAATCTGCGAAGAAGTTACGCTCAACCAACCTGTTTTTAGCAGTAAAACCGAGGAAAATTACGCGACAAACGAGAAGGAACTCCTTGCCATAATTTGGGCATTGAAGAACCTTCTAAATTATCTTTACAGTGTGAGTGGTATCCGCATATATACAGATCACAAACCATTAACGTTTGCCATTGGTGATAAGAACCCAAACGCAAAAATAAAACGCTGGCGCGCCTTCATAAAAGAATACACCACAGAAATTATACACAAACCAGGTAAGGAGAACGTTGTAGCCGACGCTCTCAGTAGGCAGCAACTAAATATGATGAACGAAGATGAATCAGAAGTAGGAACTATTCACAGTGCAGAGAGTAGTCCCATTGCAAATATAAGAAGAGTAATCCAAAGAATCAATAATTTTAAAGTGCAATTAATTTTAAACGAATCACTTAACAATAACATAATTTCAAAATAAATCCACACAGGCTACTGGAGACATACAGTGCTTTTTAAAGATTTAGACATCGTAAGTAAAATAAAAACAATAATAAAAACAGGCTTAACAGTAGGAATTTATAGTACTGAAGAGATGTTCTTCAAAATTAAAGACAAACTTTTAGAAGAATTTCCAACAGTTAAATTTTTATTCTGTAATCAAATAGTTGAGGATGTAACAGGTAAAGAAGAGCAATTAGCTATTATCGTTGCTAAACACAATCGAGTTCATAGACCAGCTAAAGAAGTGTGTAAGCAAATTGTAGGTAAATATTATTGGCCAAGCGCTTTCAGACAGATTATTCTCTCAATAAACGCTACATGCGAAATCTGTAGAAAGAATAAGTATGAGAGACATCCTAATAAGCAGCCAATTGGAGAGACAGTAGTATATACTACTGCGAAAACTCGTCCTTTCTTACAATGACAGACCCATTTTCAAAATATCTCGTTACAACCCAAGTAAAGTCGAAGACGGAAGCAAAAGACAGAATGATAGAACTACTACCCCTTTTTGGTAACGTCAAAATGTTGATAACCGATAACGAAGCAGCATTTTGTACGCAAATGTGCGTACAACCTTCTTAACATCACTCATAAAACTACACCACCAGCTCACTCAAAGAGTAATGGAACAATAGAAAGAATTCACTCTACATTGACAGAACTAAATAGAATAGTTAAAAAATCTACACATCTAACAGACATCAAGGACGTCATGACTCTAGCTACAAAGAAATACAACGAAACAATTCACAGTTCACACAGTAACAGACAAACGACCAACGGACATATTCCACAATTATATTGATAATAGTGACACAAAAAAGAAACTCCAAACACACCAACAAAAAATGTTAGGATGTTGCAATAAAAATAGGAAAAATAAAATATATAAAGTAGGTGAAACAATTTTTGTAAACAATGGACAGAGAAGAAGTAAGAATAAACCTTTATTCCAAAAAAAGAAAGTTAAGGAAGACTTAGGGAATATAGTTATGATTCAAATAACCGAAAAATTCATAAAGATAATATTAGAAATTAAATTTACAGATGATGCTTCTTATACTGACGCTAGTCGCCTCAACTTTAGCGCAACAAATCACTGACTACACCAAAGACGAATTTATTTTAATAGAAAACGGTAGAGCCGCTGTTTACAAGGACTTCGGTGAGATCTATCTCGTCATCAACATAACTACCTACTCCGAAATATTAGATAGATTTAGAGCCAAAAAAGAACTTCTAAAATTAATTGACCAGGAGTTAGAAATAGCCGACAAACTACTCAACGAACTATCTATCAGGAATAGGGAACGTAGAGGCATCAATGAAATAGGCACACTTTGGAAATGGAGCTCCGGTAGTCCAGACCATGATGACGCTGTTAGAATAAATCTTAAATTGCAGGAATTAATAAGGTCAAACAACAGACAAAAAAACATCAATAAACAATTATTCGAGAAATCATCATTCTATTAAAAATATCTGTTAAAGTTTCTTTTCTTGAGGTTTTTCGGCTAAATTTCTCCCTATATATTTTAAAATCTTTGTTACGTGATTCCAAAGCTTCTTCACTTAATTGACCAATCGGTAGGAGGCAAGTGGAAGCAATTAAATGGCCATGACTCAATATTTTGTGCACTGTTGTACTCATATAATACCAGGGATATAGTGCAATAAAGTATCGGGAGGTATCTTCACAGTAGATTTTGAATTTTTCATTATTAAGCTTGAAACCACTTGAAGTGCATTGCAAAATTATATAAAATTTTTGAATTAAAAGTTCATCAATTCCAGTGATGGTGGCGGATACGTTATTTTTTTTTTTAATTTCCTCGCAACATTACCTGTGTTGGTATTTCCGTTTCCCGGCTTAGGATGATCAACAATCAAGCCAAGTTTTTCTTTAAATTCTTTTTGAATTCGCTTTTTATTCTCATTGACGGAACATCTGTTGTTTTGCTTGTTCTCCACTCCTTAACTGGAAGCTTATATGCAACATGCAGAAGACATTCAAAAAGTCGAATCCAAGTTTGTAGGTAGGTTAGGGGTAGTTTTAAGTTTTACTTTAAAGACTTAGTATGTAAGCAATTAATTTAAAAATAAAGATGTTAGTTTTTTTTAATTTTCTAATGAAATAAACATAAAAAAAAAATAGTTCATAGGCCGAAAGGCATTATTTAGTTTTAAGTATTCATGTATTTTATTTATTTAGGTATTATTAAGTAGGCTAATTTTATGAATTTTGTCTAGTATGTAAGTAAACATGTATAGTGTTTATTTCATTGCTTAATTCAAGCTTTAAATAACTAATAACAATAAAGAATAATAACTTAAATAATTAATTTAGAAAAAAAAAATAAACAATATAGTGTAAAATTGTTCTTAAATAAAAAATTAAAAAAGCCAAATGACGAGGGTTAAGGGAGATTGGAGTACAGGTTTCTTCTAAGGGATGGGATGTTATGGTTAAAATCCAGAAGGTGCTGTGCACTATTTGCTAAACGAAGCATTCTAGTGATCTAGGGTTAAAGTGGGCATAGTTAGTTCGATAAGTGGGAAGGTAAAAGAAGGGAGAAGATCTAAGGTTACGAGGATTGGTTCCAATGAAAATAGATTCAAGAAGAGGGGGGAATCGATGGCACCTGTTATGATTTGGTGAATGAATAATATGTCTGCAACAGCGTGACGTTTTTCTAAGGTATGTAGATTAATTAACTGTAAACGATGTTCGTAGGGAGGTAGGGAGAAGGGGTCTGACCAAGGAAGGTTTCTTAACGCGAAACGAATAAATCTACGTTGGACGGATTCAATTCTTATTGAGTGGGTTCTTTGGTAAGGAGACCAAACTGGGCTAGCGTACTCCAGAATAGGTCTAACAAATGTAGTATATAACGATTTGGTGACATAAGGGTCCGAAAATTCTTTAGACCATCGTTTAATGAAACCTAAGGAGGAATTAGCTTTAGCTGTCATAAAGTCTATGTGGGAGCGAAAGTTGAGCTCTTTGTCACATAAAATACCAAGATCACGAATGGAGGCAACTAAAAGGACAGGGATATTGTTGAAGTGATAGTTACGAGTGGGTAGGGGCAGGCGTTTACGTGAGAAAGTCATGTGTTGACATTTGGAGACATTGAGTCCAAGGAAATTCTTAGTACACCATATACTTACTTACTTACTTAGGTCCTCAGACCTACGAAGTCCGTTGGTGTTCCCTAGCGGGACATAGGGCCTCAACTACACCTACGCGCCATCGTGTACGGTTTCCAGTGATGTATTTTAGCTCCGTCCAGCTCTTTCCAAATCTCGCAGATTCCTCCTCGACTGTTCTTCTCCACGTGCTTCTCGGTCTACCAACTCTTCTTCCTTCTTGTGTGAGTGGATTCCACTGCATTGCCTGGACAGCAATGCAGTCATTACCTTTTCGAAGCGTGTGTCCAATCCACTGCCACTTGCGCCTTCGTATAATGGTGTCTATGGGTTCCTGACCTGTTCGTCTATGTAGATCCTCGTTGGAGATACGATTAGGCCAGAAAAACCTTAAGATGTTTCGAAGACACCTATTAACGAAGGTTTGCAGTTTCCTGGTTATTGTAGTTGTTATTTTCCAGGTGCTGCATCCATATAGCAGAACTGATTTGACGTTGGAGTTAAACAGTCGTAGCTTTGTGTTCAAGCTGAGAGATTTGTTCCTCCAAACATTGGACAACATCCCCAACGCAGCCTTTGCTTTTCCGGTACGACTGACGATGTCTAGTTCGGTACCTCCTTCAGGAGAAATGATGCTTCCAAGGTATTGGAAGCTCTCTACTTTCTCTACTATTTGTTGACCAATGTTAATCGGAGCGGATGAATGCGAGCTCCCGAGGCTGAACATCTTTGTTTTTCCCGTGTTGATTTTCAGCCCCACGATTGCTGCTTCTCTCTCCACCCTTGTTGCCATTTGATGGAGATCCATGATCTTATGTGAAAGCAAGCAAACATCGTCAGCGTAGTCAAGATTTTTAAGGTAAGTTGTCAGAGTCCATCTTATTCCTCCGCTTCCTGTCAAAGCCATCCGCAGTACATCACTTTTCACCAATAAAAACAGGATTGGTGACAGTATGCAGCCTTGCCTGACCCCGCTTTGGACTTCAAATTCTTCAGACAACCTACCTCCGTGTAAGACGTGACATTTGGACCCATCGTAAGTCGCTTTAATAATAGCAATGACTTTCTCCGGTATACTCCTCCTCCGTAAAGCAAGCCAGATAAACTCCCTGTTGACGCTGTCGAAAGCCTTCTCGAAATCAATGAACAGCAGGTGGAGTGGTGATCGATATTCGACGCACTGTTCGATGATGATCCTCAAGGTGTTTATGTGATCAATACAGGAGGACCCAGTGCGGAAGCCTGCTTGTTCAGCGTCGAGCGATGCTTCGAGGTGTTCTTTAATGCGATCTAAAACAATCTTTGCTATTATTTTGGCGACTGCAGGCAAAACGCAAATACCCCTCCAGTTTTCGCACTTCATCAAGTCTTCTTTTTTTGGGAGCTTGACAATCATTCATTTTTTCCACTCTTCGGGAAAGCATTCGGAGACCCACGCTGTCTCTATGAGCGGTTGCAGCAATTCGCTATATGTTGTTGGCGCTGCTTGTAGCAATTCTGCGGGAATGCCGTCAAGTCCTACCGCTTCTTCCTTACTGGGGGGTGCGATGCACAATCGGGAATTGTTTGCATCGGACAACTCAGGAGATGTCAGTTGCTTGTTACTGTCAAAAACATGATTTAAGACAGAGGCAAAATGCTCCCTCCACCTTCTGAGTTGGTCCTCATCCGATATCAGCAGGGTTCCATCTCTATCTTTAACCGGGTGTTGTTTTGAACTCTGCACACCAGCGAGTTCTTTGGTTATTCTATAGAGAGTTCTGCTGTCGCACCTGTTTGCAGCTTTTTCTGCTTCTAGGGCCAGAGGACCTCTTTCATCTTCATGCGGTATGTGGATTCTAGCTGGTTTCTTTCTTCTCCGTGCGCAGCTGCCAAACGAGATTTTAGTTGTTTTCTTTCGTCGATCTTTGCCCAAGTTTCTTCCGAAAGCCAGGTGTTACTGCTTCTTTGTACACGACCGACTATTCTTTCAGCACCTGATATGAGAACATTTTTCACAGCACTCCATTGGTTTTCTATGGATTCGGGTCCAGTGCTGCTGATTGCCCTCATATGTTGCGAAAGGTGGTCCCTGAGTTGTTGTCGAATACTAGGGTCCTTTAGTCTGACCGTGTTAAACTTGGGCATTCTGATGTTCGAGTTCGATCTCCGAATTGCAGCTGTACGTAATCTTAAGGTAGCTTCCATAAGATGGTGATCGCGACATCTAGGAGACTGCTTCTGAACCGACGGCATGCCTGAGCCCTTCGTTGTTACTGCCAACCTTGGCATTCAAGTCTCCCATTACCATTATGATGTCTCCGCGCGGTGTGTTGTTGTAAACGGCGCTTAGCCGACTGTAGAAGCCTTCTTTCTCGTCGTCTGGGGCGAGTTCCGTTGGGGCGTAACACTGAATGATGGTGATATTGCGTACTCTACTCCGGAATCTGGCCATAATAATACGTTCACCTAGTGGCTCCCATGAAATTAGACCGTTGATAGTCGTTTTAGTTAGCAACAGCCCAACTCCAGCATCCTGAGCGCTTCCAGGTGGTTTTCCGGAATAGAGTAGCACAGTGTTACGCGTTGGAGACTTGTATTTGCCCGATCCCAACCATCTTACTTCACTGATCCCTAGGATATCCAACCCATACCGCATGAACTCTTTCTCTAATTGGAGGAATCTGGAGTTGTGTGGACCCTCATTTCCTGCTTCCAGGAGCGTCTTCACATTCCAGAAACCTATCTTTGTCCGGGTACAATAGCCAAAAGTCGTCAAAGTGTGATCATTCCTTATCCGAGGCGTAGTTTCGGTTTCGGTAGCAGGTTTTTTTCAGTTACGAAGAATGCTAACCTCCGTAACCTATCCCAGAGAAAGCTGGGAGCTCCGCACTTACAATTTTAGCTTATTTTTGTATATAGGTATACAAAAATAATTACCGGGGACCACCACGGGGAGGTAAAGTAAGCACTTCGTCGTGTCCGAAAGTTGAGCTGCTGGCCTATGCCAAGTTATAGGCAGTCAACAGTTACCCGATCAGACACGGCGCAGGTCCGGCGCAGTACACCATATAACGAAGAAATTTAAGTCTCTTTGAAGAAGGGAAGAATCTGAAGGGGTGGAAATAACTTTAATAATCTTCATATCGTCAGCATAGATAGATAAGTTTGAGAAAGATATTATGTTTTCGACATCGTTTATTGATAAGACAAATAGACTACCTTGAGGAACACCTGAGGTAGAAAAGAAGGAATTGGACACGGAACCTCTGAACACGACGCTATATAGGCGATTTTCCAAGCAGAAGCTCACCCATTGGATGAAGACTGGAGGAAATCCGAAAGCTCTTAGTTTAAGAGAGATGATTTGGTGAGAAATGTTGTCAAACGCTTTACGGAAGTCGGTGGTGATAACATCTACTTCATAGCCTTTATCCAGGGCTTGGAGTGTCGTGGAAACAAATTGAGTGAGGTTGGTCGAAGTGGATCTCCCTTTAATGAATCCATGTTGCAGTGGGGAGACTAATGATTTACAATGAAAGCAGAGAGATTCATAGATGATGCTTTCAAAGAGCTTCGGTATAGAAGAAAGTTTGGCTATAGGACGATAGTTGGAGATTTCATTCTTGTTGCCCTTTTTGTGAATTGGAAAAATAAGAGAATTTTTCCATAAAGTAGGGAATATAGCTTGCGAAAGAGAAAGTTTAAACAGGATAGTAAGAGGTTCGCACAGTGCGTTTGTACATTTTTTGAGTAGAATTGCCGGAATACAACAGGACCTGGAGAAAAGTCATCCTTAAGTAGGCTTAGATTTTTTCTGACTAATGGAATGGAAATGTCAAGGGAAACAAGCGAAGTTTGCAAGCTGCTTGACTAATACTCGAAGTAATCAGAGTCAGGATTATTAATAGAATTGCTGTAAGATTGGCTGAAAAAATGTGCAAAAAGTTTTTCTATGATTTTGGGATCAGCAGATGAGGTGTTGTTTAGATTGAAGGTATAAGGCAGGCCATCGGATTTTCTTTTAATATTAATGAATTGACCTCTTTGGTTCAGAGATAAGACAAGTTTGCATTTTGACAAGGTATGCTTGGTAGAGTGAATCGCAGAGAAGGGAGAAATTAGTTGAGGCTTGCTCGTATTTTACATAATCAGAGTTTGATTGGGATTTCAAATAAGATTTCCATAACCTATTCCTTAAATTACGCAAAGTTCTTAACTCCTTGGTGTACCATGGGGGTGAAGAGAAACAATTCTTTTGTGGCACGTAAGGGACGCAGAGAAGCAAACATTCAAAAATTGTAGAGTAGAAAAATTTTAGTGCAATGTCGATTGGGGTGTTGAAGGATAAAAAAAGGCTAAAATCGATATTACTTAAAAGGATTTCGAGTTGGCTAAAGTTGGCTTTACGGAAATTAAAATGGAAAGAGACTTCTGGATCAGTGGTGGATAAATCTTGATCGAGGGTGAAAATAAGAGATAGAGGGGGTGAAAACGGTCTAGGGTAGAAAGAAGGAGGGGACTTTCGGTAACTATTGAATTATAAGGGTCAGAAGAGAAAATGAGGTCAAGCTGTCTATTTAAATTATTGGAGATATTACTTATTTGTAAGAGACCATGATTAAGGAAACGATCAATAAAAAGAGATTCTTTATCTGAGGTAATATTGCAGGGAATAAAATGCTGTTCATCTTCGGAGGGAATCCAGACTAGGTCAGGTAGATTAAAATCACCGACGATAATAAATTGATCTGTAGAATCTGCAATCTCAGAAAGTGATTCTATAGTGTCGATCATTTGTTTATACGATATAATGGGTTGCGCTGGGCGAATATAGCAACAGATAATATAAAAATATCTATTGGAAGCAGAAATCTTGATACATATAAGTTCGAAATATGCAGATTTGGAGACTTTCACAAGGGATGTGTTCAATCGAGTGTGAACAGCTAAGAGAACTCCGCGTCCACAGGGAGCATTATCAATGATAATAGCACGAAATACAAAAATACTGGGACAAAGGTTCGTTTCCGTTAGGGCAAAAATATCAAAAGGCAGTTTTTGGGAGTTGAGAAAAGTAGTTGAGGTTTTGGTACGGAGCCCTCTGACATTTTGGTAATAAAGTGACAAAGAAATAGGGGTAATGGAATTAAGGTCAGGCTGAGAAGCAGGGAGATTATTAAAGACGAGGTTTTTTGAATGGAAAAAATTTGGATGTTATGTAAGTGTTGAAGGAGGTAAGGTCTTTAGAGACGGTGGAGGGGGATATGTTGAAGCATTCATGGTAGCGGGTGTAGATATTGTAAAGGGCACGAGAATCGATAGGGAGGCCTTCTTTTTGAATAGATAATAAGACATTTGTTTTGGTTTTTCCGTCAAAACAAGTCGATTCTGATTTGTCGTGTAGGAAGGCTAGGTAGAGACGGACATCATCATATAGTTTGTTGTTTCGTAATTTTGCCATTACGTACCGACCTTCAAATTCGTTATTATTAGGCTTAGGATCAGAGGATCAGCAAGCTTCGAGATGGCGGAAACACGGGGTCAAACATTGGGGGACTGGTGTTAAATGGTGTAAGAAGAGGAGTGTTATTAGAGATAGAAGCAGAGGAAGTTTGAGTGGATTGTTGAGAAGCCGGATTTAAGGTATGGGAGTGAATGAAGTTAGTGTAGTTCAGATTTAAATTGAAAGAAATTCGTTTCTGTTGGGGAGTAAAGTTTTTTTTGTTCGAAATTGGTTGGTTTGGGTGGAGGATTTGAATATTATTGGATGGATGCAACTATTTACTATACTGATATTTTGAATTATTTACAAATTTCTTAGAAAAATGAGAAGGTTTATTATCTGTCCATCTAGTGATTTTAATTTTACCAATCTTACACACAGGATGAGAAGAAAAAAAAAGTAACCATATGTATTTGGACGGAATACAAATTTTGAAACAAAAGGAATTAATTTTATGACATTCTGATACAGTGATTTTAAATGTGTTACGAAAAAAACTAAATAGTCGGGTTTCATTTGAATTTTTTGGAAAACCAGTAACGAAGAGGGGGGTGAATTCGGTGTTGCTTTTAAATTTGAGTAGTCTATTGTTCCATTCGCTAGTAGTCCATGTAGTGTTGAAGCGATATATTGTAGGTTCAGGCATTACATATTGTAATTATGTAAATGTTGGTATTATTGTTATTAATTATTATATTAGTAATTATTATTACTATTATTATTATTATTATTTTTTTTTATTTATTTATTTTTTTTTAAGTTAAGTTAATTGTTATTAAAAATGAAATTTTTTTTGATTCTTAATGTTTTATATAATTGTTATTAAAATGAGAAGTTATGGGCTTTAATGTACTTATTATATGCATGAACCAAAATGTCGGTAAGAGAAAGGGTAGCACTGAAGATGTCGGTTAGGAAGAGTGTTGATGTAGTAGGTGGTAAGGTGTCGGTAAAGTTGATGTTGATTGACGTAACAAATTGCATTTGTCAGTTGAGATGAAATAGTAGGTATGTATGTAAATAAATAAAAACAAACATCCAAAAAGGAAGGCTGTGAGGCAGTATCCAAGAGTATGATTGCTAGGCAGAACACAATCTAAAAAAGAGGCTGGGTGCGACCCACACTGATAACTTCCCATTATGCATAATTTGAAAACTTGGCGTTCCTGATAATAATTGATTAACTTTTGATGTTAGTTGATAAAAATTTTATTAACATAAAAAATATCAGAGATATTGAATCTGAAAACAATATTTACCAATTTTTTTAGAAATATTTGTAGTTCTGTATTTATTGTGAAAATTTCAATTTGATATTCGTCAATATTTTACCATTTTTTAGGTATTGACAAATGCATTACGAGTAGGTTGAAAATAAAATGCACTTGAAGTCAATATCATTGTTTGTAATGATGATATTTAAGTCGAAAAACAATTTATGACACTTTTCTGTAAATCTCAGTTTTAATTTTATATTTTAGTAAAAAAACTGTCATTTCGACATTTGTCAAAAATGTATCATAAGTTGACAATTCTATTATGCCAAAATTAAATAAAATCCGAAGTTAAAATGATTTACCACTCTGGACATATTAAAGTCAATTAACTACTTTTGACATTTTTCGGCTAATTTTTGTTAAGGTTTTTTATTTTTTGTGAAAAAACTGTCAGTTTTATATTTGTGAAAATTGTAGCGTATATTAATAATTGTATTTTGTTTAAGCTAAAATAAATTTGAAGTCAATATCGTTGCCCATTCTCGTGATATTCAAGTCAAAAAACATTTTTTACCAACTTTTGGTAGAATTTTTTGCACTTTTTTATTTGTTGTAAAAAAACTGTAAATTCAATTTTTTCAAAAATTTTACAAGATGTCAAAGACTACATTTCACATAATAAAAAAATGTTTTGAAGATGATATCATTTTTCCTTCATTGTATATTTTCGCGCCAAAAATTTTTTTTTTAGTTTTTACTTTTTTAAAAAATAACGGTATATTGAATTATTTTAAAATTTATACCAAACCTGTGTCACATTGCAATCTACCCAATAAAATTTATTTGAAGTCAATAGCATTATTCGTTCCTGAGATATTTGCGACAAATTAAAATTTTCACTTTTTTTAAAAACTGCTATAGTGGAAAAACCGTTAGACAAATTTTTATAAAAGTCCTTTCAGCTTCTTTTGAAATTATAACCTATTGAACAAAATTTAATTGGAGTCGATATCTCTACTCGTTCTTGAGATACCGTGGACGAAAAAGGGTATCTCGAACGTACGAACGTACATACGTACGAACGTACGAACGTACGAACGTACGAACGTACGAACGTACGAACGTACGTACACACACACACACAGACATCTCTCTGCAAATGATGAATTTAGATACTAGCAACCATAAAACGTCCAGATTTGTCAAAAATTTCAATTTGACAAATCGGACCCATTACAATAACTCCCTATGGGAAGTTAAAAAGTACTCACCGGGAAAGGTAAGACTGAAAGTAAGTGTTTAGGTTTATTAGATGATATTCAGTTGAAAAGACGACGTTGTGTAGTATATGAGCTAGACACGATCAGGCAGGGTGCATCCGGGTGTGAAGGGTAGAAGTAGAAAGCAAAGCTTAGCCGATTAAGTATGAGTAAGAAGGCTTTTTGTTGTTGGATGTGTATATGAGTTGTGCCGAACAGATGAGTCAAATGGTTTCGACTATTTAGGCTGATGATGATAGAGGTTCCCTCACAAATGTTGTTATATCAAGGTAACATGCGAAGCACGGTAAGCATGGAAATGAATAGAAAAATCTATCAATTTGTGCAGTAATCGTTGTTCAAGCTTCTTTTAGCAGAACAAGTACAAAGAAAAAATTGCACTAATCAACGGTGGAATGAGATAAATTGTATGATGAATAAGAACTCCGGTATTGGGCAAGCTAGATGAAGAATGTTTTTATTTGATTGTCACACTCAAAAGAATTAGAAAAATTGTTCATAGAGGTTTTAACACTTTCAAACTCTTTATTTAATACAAAATTATTATTATTCACACGTGTGAGTAATGTAAACAATTAAAAAATAGAAATTGTAAGTAACTTGGGCAGGTAGTTCAAGAATTTAAAATTTTATATCACTTAAATAGTATTTCAAAAGAAATAAAGACGGAGAGGGAAAATTAACAGCCGCACAGCTTTTCTATACGTTTCATACGTTAAACTGAATAAAATTTGAATTAAAAAAAAAACACATAAGCAGATATGTAAATGTTAAATAAAAAACTGCCTTACGCTTGTCCTACCAAGTTTCTTTTCGAAATATCGAAGTCGATATGTGAGCTTTACAAGAATTAAAAATGCAAAATAAGGATATAAGAAAGAAAAACTAGTCTAAAAAGCAGCATTTATTTTATTAAGAAAAACGAACATTTATAATTCTTGCAAACCTTTTTCATATTCCTAAACGCTCGGACTTAAAACATTATGATATGTAATTATATTTCTATACCTTTCTACCCCTACCTACATACATACATTACATCTATCTAATCATCGATAACACAAAATTCATAAAAATCAAACCATATAGGAATACCCAACGAACCCAAAATTGTGTTTTTCACCTGCTTCTGTATGTCTCGTCTGGTAAAGGAAGAATACCGTACGGCATACTAAACTAAAAAAAAAGTAAACAAACCAGAGTCTCCCAAAACAACCAAATTTCCGTTTTTTTAACTTCCCATAAGGAGTTATTGTAATCGGTCCGATTTGTCAAATTGAAATTTTTGACAAATCTGGACGTTTCAAGGTTCCTAGAATCTAGATCCGTCATTTGTAGAGAGATGTCTGTGTGTGCGTGTGTACGTACGTTCATACGTTCGTACATTCGTACGTTCGTACGTTCGTACGTTCGTACGTTTGTACGTTCGTACGTTCGAGATACCCTTTTTCGTCCACGGTATCTCAAGAACGAGTAGAGATATCGACTCCAAATTAATTTTGTTCGACAGGTTATAACTTCGAAAGATGCAGAAAAGACTTTTATAAAAATTGGTCAAGCGGTTTTTTCACTATAGCAGTTTTTAAAAAAAGTGAAAATTTTGGTTGGAAGCAAATATCTCAGGAATGGTTAGTGCCATTGACTTCAAATAAATTTTATTGTATACATTGTAATGTGATACAGATTTGATATAAATTTTGAAAATTTTCAACTTACCGTTATTTTTTAAAAATTGAAAAACTAAAAAAAAAATTTTTGGCGCGAAAATATACAACGAAGGAAATATGATATTCTCTTCAAAACTATTTGCTATTATCTGAAACGTTGTTCTTTACATCTGGTGAAAGTTTTAAAAAAATTCATTTGACAGTTTTTTTACAAAAAATAAAAAAGTACAAAAAATTCTTCCAAAAGTTGGTAAAAAGTGTGTTTTGACTTGAATATCTCGAGAATGAGCACCGATATTGACTTCAAACTTATTTATGTTTATACAAAATACAATTATTAATATATGCTACAATTTTGACAAATATCGAATTGTCAGTCTTTTTACAAAAAATAAAAAACTTAATCAAAAATTTACCAAAAAATGTCAAAAGTAGTTTCTTGACTTTAATATGTCCATCAGTGGTCAATCATTTTAACTTCGAATCTATTTTATTTTTTGCGTAATAAAATTTTGAGCATATGGTCCTTTTTTGACAAATATCGAGTTGACAGTTTTTTTACGAAAAATAAAAAACCAAAACTGAAATTTACAGAAAAGTGTCAAAAATTGTTTTTCGGCTTAAATGTCATCACAACAAGCAATGCTTTTGACTTCAAATGTATTTTATTTTTAACATAATGCATTTGTCAATACCTAAAAAATTATAAAATATTGACGAATATCAAATTTACATTTCTTACAACAAATACAAAACTACAAAAAGTTAAGAAAAATTAGTAAATATTGTTTTTCCACTTAAACATCTCTGACAATTTTTTTGTTAGTAAAATTGTTAACAATCAGCATCAAAAGTAAATCGATTAATATCACCAACGCCAAGTTTTCAAATTATGCATAATGGGAAGTTATCAGTGTGGGTCGCACCCAGCCTCTTTTTAGTATTATCATCAGTATAAGTATCATTGTCCATGATTTAGTCGTTATTATTGCCTGTAAGTAAATTATGTGTTAAGTTTTGTCCATTTTTACGTTTTATATTTATTGTCGGTTGGTCTATATTTTGATATTTTTTCTTGGATTTGATATTAGTTCTATAATATTTATTTTTGTTCTGTGTATCAATAACATGGTTTTCATCAATAGTGTGTGTGTCTAATTTCCTGTATTTCGAGTGGTTTTTTCCGCCTCTCACTTCTTTAATAAAATTCTTTCCATCTTCTAAAATGTCATCTTTTCTATTTACGTTTAGTTTGTCTATTATTCTTTGTTTTTTTTTTTAAAGAATAGTGTCATGAATGTCTTTATATTCGTCTTGATGTATTTGTCCATTAACGAAATCAATGGGTTTTCGATTCGTTGTGGAATGAATTGTATTGTTGTAAAATGAAATAATCTTCAGAATCTTGTCTTCGACCGTATCGTCTTTAGTTTTTTCGTCGTGTTTTAAAAGTCTAATGTGTTCGATTATTGTATTGTGTAATCTTTCAACATCCGAGTTCGAAGTATGATTACTATTAGATGTGTAATGAATTTCTACGTTACAATGTTCTAAGTATTCTTTCATGGGAATTGCTTTAAATCCTAACTCATTGTCCACTATAATTGTTCTTACATTACCAAATTGACTAAAATAATAAGAAAGGGCTCTCTTGAACTCAATGCAATTCCTATTAGTAATTTTTAATGCGCAAGCATGTTTCGAGAATTTATCTATAATTGTTACAAAGAGGGATTTTTCTAAGCTTTAAAATACATCTACATGAATAATTTCATGCGGTTTCATGGGTGTTTCTGTAATTTTAAAGTGTAAAATTAAAAGTGGTTTAGGGGGTTTTCTTACATATTTTTTCAGTATTGCATATATCGCAATTATTTATAAACTGTGTTATTCGTTTTAACAGTTTTGGGTTGAAATAATTTAATTTTATTTCCTTATATACATACTTCTACGATACCTCTATGGTTATTTCGTTAATGCTCTTTCTCTATTATCTCTACTAATTTATTCTCGTCTGTTACATCTTCTAACATTTTCGAGCAACGAATAATTTTGAACTTCGAATTATTTGAGAAATGTTCTTTAAAGATTCTTTCTATTGTATTATAAAAATCTTCATCTTCAATAAGAATCGCATTTAAAGCATTAGGTTTAAAATGATTTTTTAATAATGTAATAGCTGTCTCTTTATCTAAAATGTTTGTGTATAAGTACTGTAGTTCTGTTCTTATCGAATATTTTCAAATTTCTTACTCTTTGTGACCCTGATTGCAATTTTATGATTATTATTTGGTTTTTAAAAATGTTTATGCTTGAATTACTTATAGGTATGTAATTTTTATTTTCGATAAAATTTATTTCTGTATTAGGGATGCGTGAAAGGACGTCCGCGTTACTATTAAGCGTGAATTTTTTATACTTTATTTCATAATCGAATTCTGATAATTTTAATCTCCATCTTATAAGTTTTGAGTTTGGTTCTAATTGAAAATAACCATGTTAAGGGCTTGTGATCAGTTTCTATTATGAATTTCCTACTAAATAAATAGGGTCTATAGTATTTTGTTGCCCACACAATGGCGAGTAGCTCCTTTTCGATTGTGCTATAATTTATTTCGTGATTATTTAGAGTGCCACTTCCAAATGAGATCGGGTGATTCTCTTGAGATAGCACCGCGCCTATCGCAAAATTGCTCGCATCTGTCGTCAGGGTAAATATTTTGGAAAAATCAGGGTAAACTAAAATTGGATCGTTTGTAATTAGTGTTTTTAAAGTTCCAAAAGCTTTGTTATATTCGAGATTGGAAATGTTTATTTTCGCATCTTTCTTAAGATACAACGTCATAGGTTTTGCTATCTTCGAATAATCTTTAATAAATTTTCGGTAGTAACCGGTTAAACCAAGAAATTGTTTAATTTCTTTCGACGTTTTTGGTGTAGGACAATTTCATATACATTAAATTTTTTTTGGGTTAGGTTTAATTCCATCTTGAGTAACAACGTGTCCTAAAAATTCGGTTTCTTTCTTAAGAAATTCCGATTTGTCCACTTGTACCTTTAAATTAACTTCACGCAAACGTTTAAAGATCTTTGTCAAGGACACAATGTGTTCTTGTAATGAAGTTGAAAAAACGATAATATCGTCTATGTAAACTAGACAGATTTTATTGATAAAATCACCAAGATCCTCATTCATAAGCCTTTAGAATGTGGCTGGAGTTGTTTTTAGCCCGAATGGCATACGAAAAAATTCGTAATGGCCATTTTCGACACTAAAAGCAGTTTTATGAATGTCTTCTTCGCGGATCTCAATTTGGTGAAATCCCTTCGCCAAATCGAGAATAGAAAAGTATTGGCATCTGCCAAGCTTGTCTAAAATTCCTTCAATATTCGGTATTGGGTACTTGTCGTCGATAGTAACTTGATTAAGTTTTCTATAGTCGATAACAAGTCTCCATTTGGATTTTCCGCTGGCGTCAACATTCTTAGGGACGATCCAAATCGGAGCTGAATACGGAGAGTTGCTATTACGTATTATCTTGCTGTCTAACATTTCTTGTATTTGTTTGCTGACTTCCTCTTTATGTATATAAGGATAACGATAACTTTTGCTTTGAATGGGAATATTATCCGTTGTCCTTATTTTATGTTTTATTGCATTAGTGAAAGAGAGTTTTGTATTTTCTTCGTAGAAAATATCTTTAAATTGTTTAATTAATTTTTAAACTGTTAATTTAATTTTCATTTAAATGATCTATTATTATCTGGTCTAGTAATGGTAATTTTCTTAAAGGTTCTTCTATTATATTAAAATTTTCTGAATCTACATTTTCAATGTCCACTTTATCTTCAAAGGGAATTAAATCTGTTTTATTTCCTACTATTTCTGCTTTCGCAAACATAACATAGTTTTCTATATTATAAATTCCTTCTTCAACTCTAAATTATCTTTTAGAAAGGTTTCTTTTATATATCCTAATCCTTGTTTTTGGTCAACTGGTATATCTATTTCAGTTAGTTCGACTTCTGGAGCATCTTTATTATTAAAGTTTAATTCAATTGTTTTGTCGATTGAATAGTTCGTTTTCGTAATCTATATTAACTTTTAATGGTTTTAATATATTATTTCCTATTAATCCGTCGAATTCAGTGTGAAATTGGCAGACTAAAAATTCTATTTCTTTGTTATTATCACCTATTTCACTAAACAAAGGAATCTGCACCTTTTCCGTTATTTCAATATTGTGACTTAGTGTTTTAAGGTTAAGAGGTTCTTCTAAGGAAGCATACCATTGGGGATGGCAAATACTTGGGTTAATTATTGAATGAGTAGCCCCTGTATCAATTATAAATTTAAGAGGCCTGGTTTTTGACGATACTACTATATAGTGTAATTTACTTCCAAGGCTCGTAAGTGAAAATTTTCACCCTGGTTTTGGTTCTTATTAGTTGCATTTTTTTTCTTTTGTGCAAGACCTATTTCCATAGGTTCTGAAACCTGACGATTATTACTATTGTTAGAATTTCTGAAAGGATTCTGATTGTTGTTATAACCGTAATTGTGATTATTGTTATTATTGTAACTTTGGGTATTATAACTATTATCGTTACTACTGTTGTAGTTCTGGGTGTTATTATTATCTGAATTATTATTATAGGATTGTCTAGATTGCCATGATGTACTAGGATTATTTGATTTATAGTGATTGAATGGGAGTTTTATATAATGATTACCGGATGTCTTAGGTTGCCAAGATGTATTTGAATTATTTGATCGATTGTAACCGAAAGATGGTTTTGTATATTGATTGTTAGATGACTTAGGTTGCCACCATGTACTTGAATTTACTTGTCTTGTCGATTATTACGTGTAGCAGTATATGTATGTCGTTGTGTATTAGGTTTAAGAGATTGTGATTTAGGAAAAAAGGATTATAATATGCTTATTCACATTCGTGTAAAATATTAATTGAGTTTTCTAAATTAGGAGGATTCCTACAACATAGTAGAGAACGCATGGGTTCTGGTAGAACTTATTGTTTTCTATGTTTGTGTTACTATGTTCTGCGTTTTCTAAGTGCTCAAAAATAAGTTTCGTTTTTACGTTTAATCTTCTTAGGTTTGTTTTAAGGATGGGTGGCCAGCCAAAAAAACGGCTGGAATGTTACAAATAAAGCGATAATTTTTACATTTCAAATGCTAATTGATTGAAATAAAAATTAATGCACTCTAAATAAACAGGGCTACTACACTTCATCATTATAATTTTTAAATGTATAATATACGAATTCTGAGAGTGAAACAAACTACAATTTCGTCATTATTTTGATAGTAGTTTAAAATGCACCATTTATTTTTGGTATAACTTTGTATTTGTATTTAATTTGTTTGGTGTTTTCAAAAGAAATTAAGTTAATTAAGGGAGTGACGGATTGACTTTAATTTATTTAATTTTTTTTTATGGGCAAAAAATTAGTCCAATCTTATGCAATTTTCAATGGGTTTGGCGTGTTTGAACAGGTATAACTTCTTTAATCTACAACATATTTCATTGAAACAAAAAGTATTGTAAAGCCAGTCTCAAATATTTTTATTACAAGTAAATTTTTTTTAAATAATTCACTTCTTAAGTTTAAAAAAATAAAAAAAAAATAAAAAAAAAAAACGCAAAAAACGTTTTTTTCGAGGACTTGTAAATATCCCTCATTCATTATTTAGCCCTTTGAACTATATTTGTTTTCTTCATTTTATTGAATAGCTTAATTAATTAACTCGGAAGTGACGGATTGACTTTTTCGGCACGAGTACGATAACTTTGGCGACAAGAAAAAATAACGGATTTTGGTAGAGGGGCTCAATACAAGCATTTTTTACTATGGGAGGGGGGGGTCTATCTCCCCCCGTTTAGGCGGTAGGGGCAAATTACAATAAAAATGCTTTGAACGAACAAAGAGTTGTCAAAAAATAACGGTAATAGTTACAATTAAGTATGATACATTTTTGTAAAGCGTATACTCTATTCTATTAGCCTGTTTTTAAATCAAGTGAAAAAAGTTCATAGTTTTTGAGAAAACTAATTTTAAAACCAAAATTTGCCCAAAAAATAGCTTAAAAATAATTTTGAAGAGTAATTTCTCAAATTTTTCATGAAATAAACAAATTTTTTGATTTACAATCCGTTGCTCTAATTAGTTCTTAATCAAAAACTGAAAAGTTTATGAAATTGTGTCTAATAATTTGCGAGAAAATTGAAAATTACTAAAATTACTTTTTAGGAGATTTTTGTTTTTTTGCCTTACTTACGTACATATATACTTGAAATTTGAAAATATATTAATGGTAGCTCCCAGTATTATAGTGTATAAACAGTAAGGAATGTAATGCTTGCACACTATAGGAATTAGGGTGGGTGCGAGGTGGGTGTATAAAAAGATACTTTATTATTTAAGGAATCTGGATTCAAATTGACTCAGAATTAATCTCTACTCATATATTATGTTGGTAATAGATACCTATTTCTTTTGGAGAGTTCCCCAATTTCATCCAATTTGAAAAAGTTTTAAATAGCACAGGCTTTTCGGGAAAATAACTCAGATCAAAATAGAAGAACTTTCCGATACTTCGCTAGGGCTAGTAGGTAATCTTAATCCTAAAATCGAGTATAATTTCTGTGTACACTTGGATGTTATTATTTTCTTACAATAAACCCTAGTCAACGCCAGCACGATCTGTGTACTGGAGCGTAGCAGAATCCCATAAAAGTGAGTTGTTACCCAGCATTACAGAGAAATAAATAGTGAGGTATGTAAGGGGGGGCATGCTGCCCCCCTGCAACCCCCCTGCTTGCACACTATAGGAATTGTTGTAGGTGCGAGGCTGGGTATATGCAAAGTTTCTTTTGAATTCAACTAAGCTGTATTAAAAAAAATTAGTTTATCCCATAATGTATTTTCATCAAATAAAATGAATTAAGTTAAAATATTTATTTTGTTAATTTCTAATTTTCTCGAAAACTATTTTACATAAATTCATATAGTTTTCAGTTTTTGATTAAGAATAAATTAGAGCAACAGATTGCAAATCAAAAAATGTTTATATTTTATTAAAAATTTGAAAAATTACACTTTAAAGCTATTTTTTAGTTATTTTTTGGACACATTTTTGTTTTAAAATTAGTTTTCTCAAAACCTATGAACTTTTTTCACTTGATTTAAAAACAGGCTGATAGAATAGAGTATACCCTTTACAAAAATGTATCATACTTAATTGTAACTATTACCGTTATTTTTTGACAACTCTTTGTTCGTTCAAAGCATTTTTATTGTAAATTGCCCCTACCGCTTTAACGGGTTGAGATAGACCCCCCCCTCCCATAGTAAAAAATGCTTATTTTGAACCACTCTACAAGATTCCGTTATTTTTTCTTGTCGCCAAAGTTATCGTACTCTCCCCACTTTTTCAAAAAAAAAAATTATTAACACTTTAAATGTTCATTGAAAAAGCCCAAATAAAAATTTGCTTTCCAGAGAAAATAATGCTTGTGCATATTTTTCTTATTTTTTTTATTTTTCTTCAGTATTTTTTCTATTGTTCTGTAATTCAAAAATTCTAAATTCTGAAAGTGTCTAAATTGGTGTTTTTCCCTTTGAAATTTCCTTTTTACACGCACACATAGAAGTTTCAGTTCCCAGTAATTCCACTGCGAAATTAGCGCTTCGAGAGAATGTTTTTCATTTGGAAAAGAAATGAGCACCGCCCACCCGCTCTCAAATATTTTTGTTTTTGGTTTACATATTGCTGGTTATTTCTTCCAGAAAATGCAATAGAAAACCGGTTATTGGAATTTGAGGAATATGTAAGGACAAACCAATTTTTTTTTTGTCAATGACTTTACTAGAGCAAGTGTACGTCCAATTCGCGTGGTGGGAAGTATGCAGAACAATATTGTGTGTGATTTATCTACCTACCCACCCTTTACTTTGATGACGTACCAGAAGTCATGATCGTTTTGTTTTTTATATTTGATTTTGATGTTTTTTGTGGCAATAGAGAGGGGATTTATTGTTCTTTGGCAAAAACAAAAACAATTGCAATACAAATGAGATCAGAACCTGTTTTCGAGAAAAAAGAAAATATATTGAAATGGAAAGGAAACGTACATCTACAGCACAGACTGTCCTTTTCTTTGGTTATTATTGTTGTTTTTTCTTTACTTTTCCCACTTTAGCGTGTTATTGATCTTATAAAGATACTCATTTTTTTTCTTCGACTCTATTCTTGTTCAAAAAGAGGTTAGAGAGAGAGTAACAAACAAGAACAAAAATCCTCTGGCGATGCCATAAAATTCATGACAAAAAAAGGGTACTAACACAAATAAAGTCATTTACATGAAGTTTGAGTTTGCTGACACCCAGCCTTAAGTTTCGACTTTATGTAGTCCGAGAAAATACTCTGGGCTAGGCTATCGTATTTTATAAGGACTGGATGGATTTTATCGATTAGATCTACAAAATTTTGTAGGTCCCGAAAATCGCCATTAAAGTCAGGAAGTTCAGAGATATACTTAAGGGGGTCAATCCTTAGTGTAAGAAGGTTCTCGATACTCATTTCGCTTGAAAAAAAGGTTGCACCTTGCACTTCTTTTTTTTTTTTTCTTCCACAAAAGAATTTTCAGCTTCCTTCTTTTAACTGTTCAGTCTATTTAGCACCTTTCGCTTTTTCTCTTTTTTTCTCTGTTTAGTATAAAAACTTTTTCTTTTTTTTTCAAAGAAATAATACTCTTGTATTATTATTAGTCACTTTCTGGGGTTTGCACTTTATTTTTTTTTTCGGTTAAAAATAAAAAAAAACATAGTTTTTTAAAAGAAATAATACTCTTGTATTATTAGTCACTTTTTGTTTTTTTTGCACTTCTTTAAAAAAAATGTTCGGTTAAATGAAAAAAAAATGTTTGTTTTTAATAAAATAATACCTACTCTTGTATTATTGGTCACTCTTTATGCGCTTCTTTTCCTTTACGGTTAAGTGTTAAAACACATTGCATTACGACAAAAAAAAAATACTCTTGTATTTATTTTTTCTTTAGGATACACCGCAATATCCTACCGACTGCGCCCGTTTTATTTTTTAGTCCTTGTTCCCGAAAAAAAAAACTAAAATAAAAAGCAATTTTTATTTTATAGAAATCGAGGATCCACTTTATTGTCTGCAATCTTTCTTAAGACTAGTTTTTATTTTTGTTTCTTTTTGATTTATGAATACCTAATTATGCTTATTTAACAAATTCAAGTTCTTGGATATACAATTATGCAATTTAACAAATTCAAGTGCTTGGAAAAAAACAATGTCGTGAGAACGATTGCAAGAAAACTCTTCGAATATCGTATTGCACAACTATTGGAGTGCAACGACATTCAAGATATGTTTCTTGGAGTCGCCCTACACTAAATTATATTTTTTTTTGTCGGCTCGTGTGGCTCGTGTCCCAAGTAAGCTCAATAGTAAGGAAGAATTAAAACAATAAATAATATAAAATAAAAAAACTTACTTAATTCGCAAAGAACTTCGTCCCACAAGTTGTTGTTGGTTACAAAAAGATTCTTGTAATTTTCATTCCGTATGTTCCAAATGGCTGGTTTGGACCGTATTGGCTCGATCAATTGTTCTAAAAGAAAAAATGTAAATTACCAAAACACACAGATAAATCGGTGTGCGCATTTAAGGAGTAATTTACGTGAACATTATTTAAGTGTTAAAGATTGTATCAAGCTGTTCTTGAAGATTAAAAACATTTCTTTGACTAAAATTGCCCTACCTAGTACAGAGCGGCCGGGGACGAGTCGAAACCAAAGGGCTTGCTGATGTGCAATAGCATGTACAGTAAGTAATCTGTTTAGTTTACTTGGCCACGGTAATACCTATATTTGTTTACCTTTGGTAGTACATAATTAATGTACCATTTGATCAGCAAAAGAGATAACAGCAAAAGCTCCAACAACAAAAGCACCAGATTCCACACAAATCATCATCGTTATTATTAGATATTATTCTTATTCTTGTTATTATTACTATCGTAATCATTATTATTATCATTAGTATTTGCGAACAAAATAAAATATGTACATACAGTGGCTCCAAAGCATAATCGGACAGTAGTTTTATTTATATAAAATGGGCTGTAACTTAAGAAAAAAACCGCTATATGTATATTTTTTTGCTCTTATTTCAAGAAGTACACTTACTTATCCAAATAACAACAAAAAAAACTAAACATTTGCAAATGTTAACAGTTAATTCAAAGAGAAAAAATAAATAAAAACAGTTTTTAAAGTTCAACAAATAATCGGACAAAGCAAAGAGAGTAAATGAAAAATACAGTTACTTTCAAATGTTCACTCCAAGGCATTTTTTCTTTGTTCTAATCAGTCTTTCAATGAATCTTCAACCAAATAGTGCAAAAATAGCCCCAAGTGGAAAACAAACAACTGTCGAACTAAGACAATTAATTATAAAATTAAATTTTGAAGGCAAAACCGTAAGAGAAATTGCCGAGTTGGTTGGACGAGGCAAATCTACAGTCCAAGATGTCATAAAAAGGTACAGAGATGAATTTAGACTGGCCAACAAAAGCCGAGAAGGTCAAGGCAAACTTTTAAGTGAAAGAGAAGAGCGGTCAATATTAACGGAAGTAAAACAAAATCCATTTAAAACTGCAAAGGATCTTCAAATTTCCCTTAAAAATCGTGTTGGAAGGGATGTTTGCCTCAACACTGTCCGCAATACTCTCCATAGATACGAATACTATGGAAGAGTTGCAAGAAAAAACCTTTCATTAGCCTCAAAAACAAAAGCAAAAGGATAAAATATGCGAGAGAATATTTATTAAAACAAGAAGATTTTTGGAGTACGGTAATGTGATCATATTTCTTAAAAAAACATATTTTCATTTGCAGTCTTCGATGCTTCAAGGTTTTGTTCACTGATGAGAGCAAATTTAATTTGCATGGCTCTGATGGGAAGATCCCAAGCACACATCAGGTGTTGCAAAGCTGTGGTTGATCCATAATTGCCCCAAACTCATTGATACACCAGCACAGAGCCCAGACCTCAATGTGATCGAGCATCTGTGGGAGGAATTGGCCAGGAGAGTCTACAAACACAAATTTAACTCTCTGAATCAGCTGAAGGAGGCTTTAATTGAAGCATGGAACTCTATTGAGCCTGAAGTGAGCCAAAATTTGGTGAAATCAATCCCAAATCGTCTTCAAGCTGTTTTGGATGCTAAAGGCTTTGCAACCAAGTACTAGTTGATGGATTTTTTTTGTTTTAAAGAATATATTTTAGTTTGTCCGATTATTCGTTGGACTTAAAAAATTGTTTTATTTTGTTTTTTTTTATTTGAATTAACTGTTAACATTTGAAAATGTTTAGTTTTTTTGTTGTAATTTGGATAAGTAAGTGTACTTCTTTAAATAAAAACGAAAAAAATATACATATAGCGGTTTTTTCTAAGTTTATAGCACATTTTATATAAATGAAACTACTGTCCGATTATGCGTTGGAGCCACTGTATATGTACATTTTGATTTTTGAAAAATGATATTACGACTCTAATTTCACAGAGATGATTTTGTTTTTACTTTTCACTTGCCATTAAAAGTAATTTCTTATTCTTCTATTTTAAAATTTTGAAATTCTTCTTCCAAGAAAGATATCTCTTTAATTAAATTAGTCGTCCTGAAAAGGACGGTTTTAAAATAGATGAATTTTAATTAGTCTTTTTGTCAGAAGCAGAGCATTTAAAGCGAATCGCTAAACTTTGTTGGGACTGTCCAAGCTCAATTTTTTCCTTAAGATTAAGGATATCAAAAAAGTCTTAAATTTAACAAAAATTTCAAATTTCTCAACAAATTTTAAATTTCATACAAAATACAAATTAACTTTGAAGGAAAACATATGATTTACAGCTGGCAACAAGTTATAGTAGTTTATAGAAAATAAAAAGAATTACGACTGGTGTATTCTTTTCTACTTTCGGCTTTGAATGTATATCTGCCTCTTTCTACTTTACTGCATTTTGCAGATGCAGAAACATGTCAATCCACTATAAATATGAACATGTTCGTCTTCACTATAATGTTGACTTCTGCATTTCTCGAATTTCCTATAATGCAGAAATGGAGTTCTTCTGCATTTTTTTTCTTTTCTCTCTATCTAACAAATACGAATTTTCAATTTTGCATCGCTTAATTTTTGCAGAAATTAAATGCAGAAACATGTAAATCCACTATTAGTGTGTTATGGCTCAAAGTAGTAGAGACGCTTACGATAATTCAGCGGTAGGACTCGAAGTAGTGTTGTTGTACTACATGAATAGTGCTGAACCAGCTCTTCATAAACTGGGTTCGTCATGAATAATAAAACGCGGCTATTAACTGCGCTCGGCTCGCAATCGAAAGATAGTAGACTGAGATACTTAAGTATCGGATATGTTTCCGAACGACCAAAACCGGTAGCGGATAGGTAATTTTTGGCGGTATTTTTTTTAAGTTCATAGTCTACCCTGTTAGGTTTAGGTCTCAATAGAACAGGATTAAGATATAAGAGTGAGGAAACCCCCCTAAATCCTAAAAAAAAGTTATTTACTTTTTCAGTTTAATCCCACTTTTTGCTTGCAATTATTTCACAGGTCAACACACTTTTTGTTTCTGGGTTCTTCGTATGATTTTGTTGTTCCTCCTACATTACTAATTATTATAAAAAACTTTTACCTGAAAATGTTTGTTTTTATAGCTACAAGATTGTTATTATGGATTTAAAAGTAGTACCAAATTTGTATGGTACTACTACATGATATAATTTTCAAGAAATCAAAAAAATTTTTTTTTGCATTTTTCACTTCTTTAGACCATTAAAAATCACATACTACAATAATTTAGAGATATTCGAATTCTAACACCATAAAAAAACTAAATATGTTTTCGTTTTTCCATATAAATACAATGTAATAGAAAAACTTTAAACGCGTTTTTCTCCAGATATTTATTTATCATTGTAACTGGTGGAAAAACAAAGTTTAAAAAAAAAACAATTAGGTATTTTTCAATACAAAGATTGAGAAAATCGCAATTTGAACACAGACCTGTGTTTTTTTACCTCACTGTATACGCCTACGTCAAATTTTTGTTTGAGGCTAATACCTTTGTGTGGACCGCTTTGTTGTGTTCAAGTCGAACTAAGGTCTTTAGACTTATTAAGATGAGTTTAACGTCCTGTCTATCCAGCAATACGGGGCATTTCGAAGTCAACAGTTTTTTTTTTTTTTGATTATTTTCAAAATCTTCAAAATCGCCAGTTGATTTCAAAATTCAATTTTAAAGAATCTTGCAAAATATAAAAATCTTTTTTCTTGATACTGTCGATATGGTATTACTTACTTAGGTCCTCAGACCTACGAAGTCCGTTAGTGTTCCCTAGCGGGACATAGGGCCTCAACTACTCCTACGCGCCATAGTGTGCGGTTTCCAGTGATGTATTTTAGCTCCCTCCAGCTCTTTCCCAGTCTCTCCACAACTGTTCTTCTCCACGTGCTTCTCGGTCTACCTACTCTTCTTCCTTCTTGTGTGAGTGGGTTCCACTGCATTGCTTGGCCTGCAATGCAGTCATTACCTTTTCGAAGCGTGTGTCCAATCCACTGCCACTTGCGCCTTCGTATAATGGTATCTATGGGTTCCTGACCTGTTCGTCTATGTAGGTCATAGTTGGAGATACGAATAGGCCAGAAAACCCGTAAGATGTTTCGAAGACACCTATTAACGAAGGTTTGCAGTTTCCTGGTTATTGTAGTTGTTATTTTCCAGGTGCTGCATCCATATAGCAGAACTGATTTGACGTTGGAGTTAAACAGTCGTAGCTTTGTGTTCAAGCTGAGAGATTTGTTCCTCCAAACATTGGACAACATCCCGAACGCAGCCTTTGCTGGCGATATCTAATTCGGTTCCTCCTTCAGGAGAGACGATACTTCCAAGGTATTGGAATCTATCTACTTTCTCTACTGTTTGTTGACCAATGTTCATCAGAGCGGATGATTGCGAGCTCCCGAGGCTGAACATCTTTGGTTTTCCCGTATTGATTTTCAGCCCTACGATTGCTGCTTCTCTCTCCACTCTTGTTACCATTTGATGGAGATCCATGGTCTTATGGGAAAGCAAGCAAACATCGTCAGCGTAGTCGAGATGTTTAAGGTAAGTTGTCAGAGTCCATCTTATTCCTCCGCTTCCTGTCAAAGCCATCCGCAGTACATCACTTATCACCAATAAAAACAGGATTGGTGACAGTATGCAGCCCTGTCTGACCCCGCTTAGGACTTCAAATTCTTCGGACAACCTACCTCCGTGTAAGACGTGACATTTGGACCCATCATAAGTCGCTTTAATAATAGCAATGAGTTTCTTCGGTATACCCCTCCTCCAGATAAACTCCCTGTTGACGCTGTCGAAAACCTTCTCGAAATCAATGAACAGCAGGTGAAGTGGTGATCGATATTCGACAAACTGTTCGATGATGATCCTCAAGGTGTTAATGTGCGGAAGCCTGCTTGTTCAGCGTCGAGCGATGCTTCGAGGTGTTCTTCAATGCGATCTAAAACAATTTTTGCTATTATTTAGGCGACTGCAGGCAAAGCGCAGATACCCCTCCAGTTTTCACACTTCATCAAGTCTCCTTTTTTTGGGAGCTTGACAATCATTCCCTTTTTCCATTCTTCGGGAGAGCATTCAGAGACCCACGCTTTCTCTATGAGCGGTTTCAGCAGATCGCTTGATGTTGTTGGTGCTGCTTGTAGCAATTCTGCGGGAATGCCGTCAAGTCCTACCGCTTCTTCCTTACTGGGGGGTGCGATGCACAATCGGGAATTGTTTGCATCGGACAACTCAGGAGATGTCAGTTGCTTGTTACTGTCAAAAACATGGTTTAGGACTAGAGCAAAATGCTCCTTCCACCTTCTGAGTTGATCCTCATCCGATATCAGCAGGTTTCCCTCTCTATCTTTAACCGGGTGTTGTTTAGAACTCTGCACACCAGCGATTTCTTTAGTTATTCTATAGAGAGTTCTGCTGTCGCACCTGTTTGCGGCTTCTTCTGCTTTTAGGGCCAGAACATTGGTGTGATTTCGTTTATCACGTCTTACACTACGCTGGACCTCTTTCATCTTCATGCGGTATATGGATTCTGGCTCGTTTCTTTCTTCTCCGTGCGCAGCTGCCAAACGATCTTTAAAGTGTTTTCTTTCGTCGATCTTTGCCTAATTGTCTTAAGAAAACCAGGTGTTGCTTCTTCTTGCACACGACCGACTATTCTTTCAGCACCTGATATGAAAGCATTTTTCACAGCACTAAAGTGGTTTTCTATGGATTCAGTTCCAGTGCTGCTGATTGAACTCATATGTTGCGAAAGGTGGTCCCTGAGTTGTTGTCGAGTTTTAGGGTCCTTTAGTCTGTCCGTGTTAAACTTGGGCGTTCTGGTGTTCGAATTCGATCTCCGAATTGGAGCTGTACGTAATCTTAGGGTAGCTACCATAAGATGATGATCGCGGGCAAGCCCCATGTCAGCACCTCTTTTATTCCTGACATCTAGGAGACGGCTTCTGCTTCAATTTGGTTGGAAGAAGCTTGTCTGTCTGTTTACACCCAGCTAATTTTGTGGCACGTTTTATGTTCAAACATGGTGCCGCCAATCACAAGACGGTTAGCGTTGCAGAAGTCCACAAACCTCTCACCATTGTCATTGCAACTACCAACTCCATGCTTTCCCATGACGTGCCTGAGCCCTTCGTTTCCGCTGCCAACCTTGGCATTCAAGTCTCCCATTACCATTATGATGTCTCCGCGTGGTGTGTTGTTGTATACCGCACTTGGCCGACTGTAAAAGCCTTCTTTCTCTTCGTCCGGGGCGAGTTCCGCTGGGGCGTAACACTGTATGATGGTGATGTTGCGTACTCTACTCCGAAATCTGGCCTTAATAATACGTTCACCTAGTGGCTCCCATGAAATTAGACTATTGATAGCTGTTTTGGTTAGCAACAGCCCAACTCCAGCGTCCCGAGCGCTTCCAGGTGCTTTTCCAGAATAGAGTAGCACAGTGTTACGTGTTGGAGACTTGTATTTGCCCGATCCCAACCATCTTACTTCACTAATCCCTAAGATATCCAACCTATACCGCATGAATTCTCTCTCTAGTTGAAGGAATCTGGAGTTGTGAGGACCTTCATTTCCTGCTTCCAGGAGCGTCTTCACATTCCAGAAACCAATCTTTGTCCGGGTATAATAGCCAAAAGTCGTCAACATGTGATCAATCCCTTTCCGAGGCTTAGTTTCGGTTTCGTTAGTCTGCTATTACACGATGAATCTAGATGCATGCGACATCTTCGAATTCTTCTTTGTTATCCTATCCTGTTTCTCAAGTGCTATTACACGCTGAAACCAGATACATGAATCTATTTTGACGATTCTCTTTTATTTATATTTCGTTGTTTGACTTGTAGTTTTTCTTATGAGACTTTTCAAATTCAAATGACCTCAGTTTTCTTTGAAATCAATTAAAAAAATATTTAAATTTGATTTGTTTTTATTAATTGATGAAGAATATGAATTTTGGAGGTCAAATTAGTATAAAAAACATTTATAATGTTAAGATGCATCGAAGTTTCCTTCTCGAAGAACGAAACCATATGAAAGAGATCAGTAAAAAAGCGAACAAGAGCAAAGACAAACGTCAAATTGTCGCACGGAAAATTGTACCCGTGCGACACAGGTCGATTTTCTTGCGTCTCATGTTTTCGAATTTTGTCTCTCTTTTGCACTTATGTTGTTCGAAGTGTCGCATGCATCTAGATTCATCGTGTAATAGCAGACTTAGCGGTGTTTATTTCAGTTACGAAGAATGCTAACCTCCGTAACCTATCCCAGAGAAAGCTGGGAGCTCCGCACTTACAATTTTAGCTTATTTTTGTTTATATATGGGTATACAAAAATAATAACCGGGGACCACCACGGGGAGGTAAAGTAAGCACTTCGTCGTATCTGAAAGTTGCGATGCTGGCCTATGCCAAGTTATAGGCAATCAACAGTTACCCGACAGACACGGCGCAGGTCCGATTGACGATATGGTATTAAAAGTATATTATTGTTTTAAGTGTTCAAATGAGAAAATAAGGAAATTTCCCAAAATTTCCCTAAAATTTAATTTTTGTGAAATTTCCTTAATCAGTTAAAAACAGAGAACAATTCCGATTAAAAATCCCCAAAAAAAGATAATCTGGTATCACTGAAAGAAATACAAATACAAATACAATACAGGAATACGGTCGTCGTGCTTCATGCAATTTCCAATGAACATACACATTCTTAATTAACTGGAATGTTTATTAAAGTATCTTTTCTTTTTTCTATTGTCTGTGGCAATTTAGATTTGTAAGCGGCAACGTGCTTACATGTTTTCATCTCACATTTTTATGTAAAATTTGTATTTAAAATGGATATAAATACGACAGGAGCTGGAAAAGTTCAAATTCGACTTTTTACAAAACAAGAACAGTAAGTTAAAGTTAATTTAAGACAATTATTAAAAACTAACTATTAGTAGTTGATAGAAACGTTGTTTTAATGAAGATAATGTATGTTTATTTAAAATGAACGCAAATTGTAGAAAACATATGTACATATATGAAAAGGATATCAGTGTTGTTTTCTAATAAATTAAACATGTAATGCTAAAATTTAATTTCAGATATGCTGTACCAGATGTTCCTTACACAATTGATGCAAATGTATTACCAACCGACCTTAAAAACTTGATAAATACTTTGTTAGAACAATCTAATGTAAAATCTGCTGATTTCGATTTCCTCATCCTTAATCAATACCTTCAGGGTACACTAATTGAACACGCAAAAAGTAACAACTTTTCGTTTGAAAATGTTATTGAAATTGAATATGTGGAAAAATACCCTGCTCCTGAGCCGCAAGATTGTCTTCTGCACGATGATTGGGTATCGGCTGTCAAAACAAAGGGAAATTGGATTCTCACTGGATGCTATGATAACACAATAAATATTTGGACGACCAAAGGAACTCATGTTCTGACTATTCCTGGACATAGTATGCCAGTCAAGGGCCTATCTTGGGTCAGCTTAAATGAAAAAGTTGCACAGTTTATTAGGTATGTATATACATACATACGTAAAATGTTATTCAAAAAATATTTTCTTATTTCGTTTAACAGCGTATCCCAAGATCAAACAGTTGTTTTATGGAAGTGGAACATTACCGAAAATTCTGCAAGATCATTATGCGTATACAAAGGACATCAACGTGGTGTTGACTGTATCGATGTGAGCCCAGATTCTAACAGATTTGCAACCGGAAGTTGGGATACTGTTCTCAAGATATGGTCTGCAGGTAAAGTTAAACAATAATAGCTTAGTTAATACAATATCGTCAAAGAATTAGACTTTGTTAACTAAAGAATCTTCCTTTGAGCAAAGAAATTTGCAAAGCATGAAACAGAAAGTTCATAGACTTTATATAAATTTTGATTTAAATTACAGATAGGTACATCTATATTATTATATTATAGTTTATGCAATGCGATGAACACGTAAAGATCTAATGTTTACATTTATTTGCATCTTTTCTATATATTTGGTTGAACTTGAGCACTATTTATGGGTCCTGTTCCCATTTATATAGATCGTCACAACACAAGTCAATTACTTCGAGTCCCTTTTGATCATACCATCCATATTTTTTAATATATTTTTCAAATATTTAAATAATGTTCATTTTACACTAAACATTTAATTATACATATGAAGTCAGTAATTACCATTTGTTTCAAAAAACTTGTACTTCGCTTATAAGCGAAAAAGCACGAAAAGTTAAATGTTTTCTGGTTGTTATGCATGAATTTGTAAAAGAATGAGCAAAAAAACAAAAGTACAGTATTTTACTCAAACTCCCTTTCCATTTAAATAACAAAGTTATTGTAATAATTGCTAGGTACACACTTTGAACAATAGGATGAAAATAAAGCAACTACATTTTAGTTTTATAAGTTATTATACTCATATCCTCCTTCTATGTCGAAAATTTGTGCACCTTTTTCAATTTTATATTTGCAGAGTGTCAGAACGTGGATAACGACTCCATTATAAAAGCTTCTAACGAAAATTTTCTTACAAAGGTTTTTATAATTTATAATATAGGACACATATGAGTCAAAGTTCATTCAATTTCGATTTTAGACACCACTAATGAGTCTTCAAGGACACAAGGAATGCATATCGGCCGTACAATGGATAGACTCTGAAAAACTTCTAAGTTCATCATGGGATCAGACTTTAAAAATATGGAATATATGCTTAGAGGGAATACAATCGGAGATTACAGCTAATAAATCATTTTTCGATGTTAGTTACTCCCCATTAAATAAGCTTATCATCACTGCTTCAGCAGATAAGGATTTGCGACTGTATGATTCACGATCAAATCGTAAGTTTGCAATATTAATAAGAAATATTATTTAAAAAAATATATGTACATATTTATAAACGTCTTTTCAAAAGAGGGTCCAGTTATACGTAGCACGTATTTGGGTCATACACAATGGATTCAATCCGTAACTTGGTCGACTACAGATGAGCATCTTTTTCTTTCAGGAGCATATGATAATCAAAATAAACTTTGGGATTTGAGGAGGTTTGCATTTTATTCAATTGAAAGTTTTCTAATTAATTATTTTAATTTCAGTACAAAAGCTCCCCTTTATGATCTCATGGGTCACAGCGATAAGGTTTTGGACGTAGATTGGTCTAATCCTAAATATCTTGTCTCAGGTGGAGCAGACAATACAGTTCGTATATTTAAATCAAAAAAAGCAATTAAAATGAATGAATAAAAGAATATCATTAAGAAAGATTGTTTGCGTACATACACTGCAGACAAAAGTTTGAGTCTACTTACATTTTTCGAAATAAAATTAAATTCAAGCACTAAAAAAAATTTTAGTACTAAAAGGAGTATGTAAAATTTACGAGGAACATGCATACAAGTCAGAATCAGCAGACAAATGTTTTCATTTGGTTTTTAACACAGGAATCAAGATAAAGAAAGAAAAAATGGATTAAACCGAGTTTTGTCGAAGAAGCAAAGGTTCTACTGCGATAGCTTCCCTTTTGCAAGATTCGCTTTTCCTAGCATTCCTCTGGCAACTGTAAGACTTCCATCAACTCGTGCATTCTTTATGATTTTTTTTCTATTCTTTTCTCAAATAGAGAATCAAAGTAAAAAACAGTAGTTTTATAAGAACAGCTTGCATTTTCAAACAAAGATTAACTTTCCCTTTTTGTGGTATAAAAAAAACATTTCAAACGTGAACCGTATTCACAATTGGTCTGAAATTACCAATTGATACTAGAGCTCCAGGGGGGTTATTATAAAAACGATACTCGTTCAAAATAAGGCGTATTCCTTAAATTGCGATTAGGAAAAACGATTACAGCAGCACTTATTCGTCAAATTGCGATTAAGAAAAACAAGAATCGTAAAAATGACGATACTCGTATTTTTATTTACGAGTGCCTTCAGCTCTTGTTGAATGAATGAATGAACTTTATTGAGACTTCAAAATTATTTCAGAATTTCAAGTTGTTTGTTACATAAAGATTGATTTTCTTTACCGGCTTAGAATTGGTCTGGTATACTAATTTAGTTTTTTTTAATCACATAGGAATCTATGGTATACATGAATAGTTTATACAGAGGTTTAATTATAAATAATCGTGTTTGCTCAATAACACGTTAGTAAAATAGATGAAGTGGGTATTGATACTTAAAACTAGAAAACAAAAGAGAAGCATGGATGACAAGCTATCCAGCTTTTCTGAGCGACAATGCTGCCAGAATGTATTTACATATTGGTAGTAATAAAAAGTACTAATAATACGATTATCGTTTAAGTTTTCTTTTTTATAAAATAAATAGGAGCTAATAATAACTTTTTGATGATTGTCGTTACTTATGATTATTTTTTTTCCCGCAATTATATTTACATGTAAGATATCAATATGTTTTTTTATATTGTATGATTCTTAAATTTATGATTACTTTACAAGACAATTCAATGTTTACATGAATACAAAGTTGATTAATGCTTGTTTTACAATATAGTTTGGTTTTTAATAATACAAGAAACAAGTATTTATGAAATTATTGAGTACTGATTTGAAAGCAAAGGAATTGGTGTTATCCTCTGAGGTTGAGGAGTCCGAGTTTTGATTTACCATACTTATTGGGGAGTTGTAATATCTATTTTGAAGCTGGATAGCTATGTTTTCGTCGTAAATATTTTTTATGCAAGGATTGTCATAAAATTCCAATTTGCGTAATCTTTTTATCCCAAGCTTCGTTAGGTAATGAAGTAGTGGTGTTATATTGAAGCTTTTATAAAGGGTTTCATTACGAAACCATTTCCCTGAGGGGCGTCTGTACTTAGAAATACATTTTCTGAGAATGACTCTCTCAAATCTTTGCATTTCTTCAGCCACTGTCGGTGATATATAGAACCATGATAAGAATCCGTATGCAATAACTGGTCTGATAAGCGTCTTATATATGAGTAGTTTTGTTTTGCTTTGTAAGTCAGCTGAGTTCAAAAGTATTTTCAGCATAGCAGATGCTGCTTTGCCTTTTTTAAAGCTAGTCTAGCGTGAATGTTTACTTTTAGTTTTTCGTTTAACGAGACGCCTAAGTATTTTATGTTCTTTTGGAATGGGACATTCGTTCCATTAATCGATAATGTGAGCTGTCTACTTGGTCGTACAGCAAGGTGGTGCCCTCTGGGCGATGCATTTCGGAAACAGATTAGCTCGCATTTGCTACTGTTTACATCTATTGCCCATGTGTTGAAATAGTTTATTGCCTGGTGCATGTGATTGTTCACTTTGGAGAGTGCTTCGAAAGGTCTTTCATGGTTGGAAAATATTATTGTGTCATCTGCATATTGTATTGTCATTGATTCATTTTCTAACGTATTTGGAAAGTCGTGTAAGTATATATTAAATAACAAAGGTCCGACAATGGAACCTTGTGGAACACCGGATTCTACTTTCACCTCACGTGAGAGAGATGAGTTCAATGATATTCTCATGGTTCGTTCAGTCAGAAAATTGTTAATCATGAGTATGAATTTGGTCGGAAAGTTAAGAGAAATTAGCTTAAATATTAAGCCCTTGTGCCACACTGAATCGAACGCTTTCCTGAGATCAATTGAACAAGCAACCGTGCACTGGCGATCTCTCAAACTTTTTAAAATGTTGTCTTGTAAAAATAGCAGAGCGTGTTCCGTGGAATGGCCCCTTCTAAAGCCAAATTGTGAATATGGAATGATGTTATTGTCATCTATGAAAGCCGAAATCTTTTCTAATATGACTATTTCAAGTATTTTTCCTAGGTTGGATAGTAAGGCTATGGGTCTTAAGTCCTCGACATTAAATGAATTTGTATTTTTCTTAAGTGGTACCATCGTAGCCGTTTTGCACGAGAGGGGAAAATGACTATTATTGATGCAATTATTAATTATTATTGTGTTGCTGCACCGCAGAAACCAAAATACAAAATCTTGCAGATAAATAAATTTGCTATAAATTCGATTTTATTTCCTATAAATTCACAAAATTAATAAACTTTTAGAAGTTTTAAACATAAAAACTTACAATTGGTATTCTTATCCAATGCTAATGCGCAACAATTTCATTTATCAAATATAATATATAATATATGTACATATATCTATGAAATGTAAATTAATATTAAGTTTTTAATAATTTAAATATGTAGAAAATGTATTATACCTATGAAGGATTTCCTTCAAATAAATTTTAATAAAACCCACGAACTCTAATTTTTGCCAATCCAACTATTATCCGTTAGGATTAAAAATAAAAACGACTTAAATCACATTGTCAAGAAATTATACTTAAACATCTCTTTCATTAGAAAGAGATGAAAGTATTATTATTAGGAGGAAGAAAAGGTCTAATACTTGCAATAAGTTCCCACTTTATACAAAGAGGTATTATTGATTTTATGTAAGGTGGCTGACATTCCGGGGGCCGTCTGAACCCTAAGGTGAAGACAAAATATCAAGCACAGCCACCCGACCAACTGATCTCCTCTGTTTAATGATCTAACTTCGTTTGGCTCCACCAAGACAACGATACTACCTTCAACGACCGGCTTTATATTCTTATGCCATTTAGTTCGCCTTGTTATTTCAGGTAAATATTCCAAATACCATCGTTTGGAGAACTCTGCCATCAAATATTGCGATCTTCGACTGTACAACTTACTATTTATATCGCTGTCGTAGAAAATTCCGGGGGCCGTAACATTTCTGTCATCATCACCAAAAAGCATGGAATTGGGTGTAAGTGGTTTTGGATCGTCAGGGTCGACTGGGATATGTGTAAGGGGTCGACGGTTGATCTGACCCTGGGCTTCAATGAGAGCATTTCGAAGGACATCCTCTCTTGGTACAACTCCTCGTAGAATAAAATCAACAGTGATTTTGATTGACTGAATTAACCTCTCCCATGCACCACCCATCCATGGTGAATACGCAGGAATGAATCGCCAAAGTATACCTTCATATTTTGCTGAGTATCCAGACAGAGCCGCTTCCATCTCCTTAACATCCTTTTCTAGCAAGTTTCTCGTTCCGACAAAATTGAGACCATTGTCACTATATAAAAACCTAGTAACGACTCGATTGATCAAGAACCGCCGGAGTGCCATAGTACATTGATCCAAAGACAGGTCATTCAGAAGCTCAATTTGAACGGCCCTAAATGTTAGACAGGTGAAGATCATTCCGTATCTCTTTGCGGTTCCTCTTCCAAATCTCACTAACAACGGACCAAAGCAATCTACGCCAACGTGCGTAAATGGCCTTGAATCAAAAGATAAACGAGCGATAGGGAGTTGGCCCATCAACGGCATTTGCGGCTTAGCTCTGATAAGTTTACACATATTGCAACGGGTTTTGATTTTTTGAACTGTAGTCCTAATACTGATAATCCATGCTCTCTTCCGTATGTCAGAAATGATTCCAGCTGTACCAGTGTGAAAATTGCGATCGTGATGATATTGCACAAACACGTCGACTAGAGGATGATTTTTTGGCAGAATCGCGGGATTTCGAGAAGCGTATGATATGAGTGCCTTTTGAGCTCTCGAGCTCATGCGAATAGTACCTTCAGCATCCAAGAATGGAGAATAATTTTGTAGCGAGCTCGAGTTTTCCACTGTTTTATTCTTACTCAGAGAATTGAATTCAGCAAAAAAGGCATCTTGCTGAATTTTTCTAAACAGCCAATCTTCTGCACGATTATATTCAGATGGAGTAATGAAACATTCCTTTTCTATAACCTTCTTAAAATAAAAGTCTTTAGCACGTAGTAAAAATGCAATCGTCCTCACTGAAGAGCCCCAATTTGCTTGAAACCTTGGTTTTAACTCATCATAAACGTGGAAAGAAATTCTTGACGAGCTAGCATGAACCATAACACTAGCATCTGCTTCGCTGAAGACGGCTTCGACGTTTTTAGATTGGCTTGATTTAATGGGCCACAGCTCAAAGGGTTCCTTTAGAAAATCTGGTCCTTTAAACCACCTGGACTCGTAATTTCCCATATACGGATCGCACCATTTTGTGCCATCATCGGCAACGTTGTCTGCAGACCCAATGTAAAACCATTGTTGAGGTAAAGTTGAATCCAAAATCTCTCCGATTCTCACGGCAACAAACGTAGGAAACTTGTATTCTGCAGAACTAATCCAGGAGAGAACTGTTTTTGAATCCGAGAGAAAGAGAACGTCACGAAAAGAAATGGAATGATAAGCTCTTATATTAAGGGCCAGACGAGTTCCAAGAACTGCAGCTTGCAATTCTAAACGTGGAATCGATAACTTTTTCAATGGCGCTACTTTAGCTTTAGCCATAACCAGAGCAACTTCAACGTTGTCATTCTTTTGAAAACGGAGGTATGCAACAGCGGAAAAGGCCTTTTCTGAAGCATCCACGAAGACTATAAGGCTGGGCACTGAATCGCTAGGAGACCATGAAACATACAGGCGTGGGATCTTTAGTTTCTCAATGTTTATCAGCTCCTTGATGAATTCCAGCCACTGTTCCTTTAGATGATTCGAGATTGGTTCATCCCAATTAGAACCTTCCCGCCAAACTTCTTGCAGAATTATCCGCCCTCGGATAACATAATGTGAGATAAGTCCCAAGGGATCAAAAATTCGCATGATAGTTTTAAGAATTTCGCGTTTAGATATTGAACTCTCTGTAGTTAACATCTTCTTTAATAAACCTTCATCTGAAACCTTATAAGTAAGAATGTCTAAATTAGGGTCCCAATACAAACCCAAAATTTTTGTAATGTGACTCTCAGATTCATTCGGATCTATGCTTATCAATTTCGCATTAACATTTTTCTCTGGAACTTGCTTCAAGAAATCCAAACTATTTGACTGGACGCCTACCAATTCGAAACCCATTGACTTGCAAATTTGGATGGCATCTTTTGTGACTGATAAGGCTTGTTCCACTGTATCATGACTGTTGAAATAATCGTCAACATAGGTCCGGTTAACTAAACCATCTACAGCATCCGGAAATTCATGTTTGAACTTGTTAGCATGAAAGTTTTTCACAAATTGGGCACACACAGGAGAACACCTAGGGCCAAACATCATCACTTCCATGATATAAACTGTGGGCATCTTGGTTGTATCTCCATCCCTCCAGAGAATGCGCTGACATTGCTGATCTTCAGGTTTTATTCTAATCTGGTGGAACATTTCCTTAACGTCAGCATTCACTGCAACCTTGCGTTCTCGTAGCTTGAAAATACCGGCATGAAGAGAAATTATGTTGTCAGGACCCTTTAGTAAATGCGAATTTAAAGAGACACCACACACCTCTGCTGCAAAATCAGCCACATCTCTGGGTTTCGGCGGGCTCTTGTTCGGATTTTCGACTATGAAAGTAGGCGCATACCAAACTCGAGGCCACTCTTCTTTAAGCTCCTCCACAGAAGCAATCCTCGCATACCCCTTTGATAACAGACTAAGCATATGATTGTTCTTCCATTCTAAAAGGTGTGGTTTTTTCTTCAACGATTTCTCCAAAGAAATAAGTCGACTAAACGCCATCGAGTAACTATCCGGCAACTTAACATTATCGGCATCCCATAACAAACCAATTTCGTAACGATCATTGACGTACTTGATCGTACTCTCCATGATGCTCAGAGCACGGCTGGTTTCTTTACTAACCAAATCGCCCTTCGGCGCCATAACACCAAATTCCTCCGTTGTAAAGTGGCGTTTCACTAACTCGTGGAGTTCATCTTCGAATTTGATGGCGTCATGGAACAAAATTCGCATCGCCGGCTTTGAAACGTCATGAAAACAGGTTGCTCTGATCGTGGGAGCTGACTTACCATAAACTATCCACCCCAGGAGAGTTTTTAAAGCACATGGTTCTTCATCATTGCCGTGTCTCTGGCCATGGCCCAAAAGGAATTTCGCATGATCCAACCCAACCAAAATCTTAGGCTTAGCATCGACTAGGTCTGTGAGTGGGAGCCCACGAAGATGTGGGTACTGTTCCTTCAATGCGGTAGAATTAGTAGACTGCATTGGGAGCTCTAACCCTTTCACCGTATACACATTTTTCAAAAAGTGGCGTTTTTTATTTCGAACACTAGAAACATCTAAAGAAGTTCTAATAGAATCTTCACTTCTAGACACGCCTTTCGTCCACTGAAGAGTTAGGTTTTCAGGTTGACCTTCAAGTCCAAGTTCATCGAACAAATCTTTTTCCATCATGGTTAAAGATGACCCATCATCTAAGAATGCAAAGGTGTCAACAAACTTTTCATTAGCCCCATAAAGTCGTATAGGAACGACCTTAAACATCACGGGCATCTCAGAGCCTATATGGTTTGAATTAAACTTGGAATTAGGAACATATGGAACGGCGGACACATTTAACTCTTTATTCTGTTGAACGGGTGACTGATGTAAAAGAGGATGATGACGACCAGAGCAACCAGATATACCACAAATCTTCTTTTTAGAACACGACCTCCAATCAAGTTGGGCTGGGTCCAAACAACGAAAACATATTTTTTGTTCTCTTGCAAACGATAATCTTAAATCTGGCGACAATGACTTAAATTCTTCACAATCATTAAGAATATGTTCCTTGCCTCCACATTTAGCGCAAGACATCTTTGAAACTGCAGATGTAGATAATGGTTGATGAGTCAACACCCGGTTTGTAGTTTTCTGTGCCAACTGTGTTCTTTTAGGAACAAATGTTTCCAAAGGCTTCACTAATTCCGGTGGCAAGTCAATCACTTTCTGCATAAGGAAATTTGCAAGATCCTCTATCGATGCTCGTGGATTTGATAATTGCTTTTTTCGCCAATCCTGATAAAGGCCAACACCTAATTTGCACGACAGGTCAGTCAACACATACCCATTTGACAGGTCATCAACTCTGTTCATCGATTTCAAATCAGCAACAAATCCGTTTACTTTAACAGCCCATAAATGTAGATTTGGATCGCTTTTCGACTTCAAAGCTGGAAGTTTGAGAAGATCTGCCGTCAACCCATGAACCAAGACATCGGAACGACCAAATATAACAC
This sequence comes from Scaeva pyrastri, assembly GCA_905146935.1. Classification (NCBI taxonomy): domain Eukaryota; kingdom Metazoa; phylum Arthropoda; class Insecta; order Diptera; family Syrphidae; genus Scaeva; species Scaeva pyrastri. The sequence goes on from LR989928.1 coordinate 54,064,207, forward strand.
GCAGAGAATCCATAATTGCCTCATCATCGGTGGAATATTTCAGACCATCACTGACCAGCTGATATGCTTCCCCTTTAAGAGCTTTACGAAGACGAGCAATATTTTCTTTTGCACTGTACTTCCCTTCAATAGTAGTCGATCTATAGACCTCTTCGAAATAAGGCCATTCCCGCTTATTACTTCCAGAAAATGATGGCAACTCCTGCACGTTGCTTCTATTTAAAATAGTGAGCAAACTAGCCATATCGGAATGATGGATTGAAGAATCTTGGAAGCTTTCTTGATGACTGTGAGTGGCACTGGGGCGAATTGGTGTAGATTGACGTGGTTGAGTAGCATTTTTTAACAGCGACTGATGATTGGCTTGAATTTGTTTAATCATCTCTAACCGTTCATCTGAAAGTGGCATGGAGACAGATGATGCTGGAGGGTCTTGTGGTTTGCTTGGAACTGAATTAGTAGCCAGCCTCTTTTTGATTTCCTCTAATTCATTCTTCAAAGAAAGAAGTTCTGCATCCTTTTGAGCCGCAGCCGCCTGAGCCACTGCAGCGGCTTCCAACAGCAAATCTACTGTTGCAACTACCTCAACACTTTTATCCCTTTGTACATTACCTTCTTTATTAACCTCTTCACTAGGAACTTCTTCTGGTTCATCTTCCCTAAAAACGCAATCACTTTTCTTGCAATACCATGGATCGGCAGTGGAGAATAAGTCCTGGTTAAACTTGGCACAAGCAATTCTCACATGAAACCATCTCTGCCGATATGGCAAACGGCAAGACTTTTTAGTGCAACTGTGTTCCGTCTGACTCATCTTAGTGAAGTTCCTTAAGGTTGATTGATCAATTGAAATAAAATAATGTTGCTGCACCGCAGAAACCAAAATACAAAATCTTGCAGATAAATAAATTTGCTATAAATTCGATTTTATTTCCTATAAATTCACAAAATTAATAAACTTTTAGAAGTTTTAAACATAAAAACTTACAATTGGTATTCTTATCCAATGCTAATGCGCAACAATTTCATTTATCAAATATAATATATAATATATGTACATATATCTATGAAATGTAAATTAATATTAAGTTTTTAATAATTTAAATATGTAGAAAATGTATTATACCTATGAAGGATTTCCTTCAAATAAATTTTAATAAAACCCACGAACTCTAATTTTTGCCAATCCAACTATTATCCGTTAGGATTAAAAATAAAAACGACTTAAATCACATTGTCAAGAAATTATACTTAAACATCTCTTTCATTAGAAAGAGATGAAAGTATTATTATTAGGAGGAAGAAAAGGTCTAATACTTGCAATAAGTTCCCACTTTATACAAAGAGGTATTATTGATTTTATGTAAGGTGGCTGACAATTGTCAATGGAGATGAAATTGAAGTTTTTGCTTTTCTTATCAAGTAATTTGAAATCTCATCGGGGCCTGATGATTTTTTGTTATTAAAAGATTGGATTAAGTCTTCGATGAATGACGTCGAGATGAAATCGCTTCTAGAACTTGAATCGGAAGGTGCAGATTCGGAAAATTGGTAAGTGGCGTTGTGATCGACCCATAAAATAAAGGAACTTGTTACAGTGTTCACATTGAGTGTCAGCTCTTGTTCAGCTTTTTTATATTTTGATATTTGTTAATAGGAGTGAAGTTCGTTGCGCTTTTAAAAAATTATCATTTTTCGTTTTTGCCTGGCAACTTATTTTGCTTTCTATTTTCGTATCTTGTAATCGCTCTTCGCCATGACTTTCGTTTCTTCGAGTTTCGTTTTTTCTGCCGTTCGTTTCGTAATTCATTCATTCATAATAAGGGCCCAGTTGTTTTGAAACTATTCTTAAAAAAAAATAATTCATGACTCGTTCTGAATTTTTATTTTTTTCATACACACTTGGTCACACTAAAGTATCAAACACAAAAGAGAAGTGTTTGTGAAATGTCAAAACCAAAAAGTGAAATCTTTTTATTTGTAATTGTTTAATAATTACATTTTTTTGATGAAAACATAAAATAATTAAATAAAAAATTAAAATATGGCATTTGTGTTGTTTATAAATGAAGATGGAAGGATAGCGGATGCTTCAAACCCATTGCTAACTCCGGGTTTTTCTTCCATTATTTTAATTAATTTATTCGGTTTGTCCAGTTGGATACAACATTTAAACATAAAACAACAAAAAAATTAATAAAAGTAATTTATTTTCCATGATATAATTAAAAACTTATATATTTTGTTTCTTACTCGACAGAAAAATTTAAACGACACAAAAATGACATTTAATTCTATTCTTTCGAATGTCAAAATTGAATTAGTTTTCGCAAATGAATGAACTTTCTATGGATTGGGTGAACATTCGATTTGTGCGATTAACATCTAATAATAATCTAATCGCCGATTTTCAAAATCAAGTTTCAACTAATTCGACTCACTTTCGAACGAAAGAGAATGTCACAATAAGCACCATTATTTTAAATTATTTTATTAAAACTTGTTTATATATAATAGGAAAACAGTTAGCTTGCTTAAACTATCAAACTAAAACAAAAAAAGCTAAACCATTTTAAAAAATCAAAAATTTCATTAACCTATGTAAATTGAATCCGAATATTAATTATTCGTGTAATTAAAATCCATGGATAATAAGATAATAACTGCACGGATATTTCTTAGGGCTTTTCCAATTACACGGACTCCGAATTTTTTGTTTCAAGAAAAACGTCCACAGCAGACCATTTTAGAACCGTTTGATTACTCGACTGGATAAAGCATCAAGAGATATATGTATAGCCGTGTTTTATTGGTAATCTTAAATCTATCCCTAACATAGTATTCTTTACATTTTGTGTTGTTTTCAATTGGCAATCCGGAATGAGAAGTAGAAGCAGAATCCCAATTTAACACTTTTTGTGAATTCTGAAAAATTTGAAGTTTGGTGTGACTGTATTGGTAGTTTTGCAATCTTGGCTTTTTGGAAAACTCCTGCAATAGAAAATTAACTGCATCACTTGCATCGTCATCACTTGATGAAGAAGATGAGGAAGACGACTCCAACAATGTTTATAACAAATTAGGAAAATTGCTAAGATATTGTCAATATTATTATCCATTTTTTTATAGTTTAGTTTTAATTTCAAGTAATCACTTCACAGTTCGCACAATTTGTTAATTCAAAAATATGACATTTGTCAAGTGTGACATGTAAAATCTTTGAACGTGTGATTGATTCTGTTTTTGCTTCTGACTTCAAATCCAGAAGAGAAATCTCTTCTTTTTCAGAATTAGAATTGTCACTTTTGCCCAATTGAACGTTTTGAGAATGCTTTTTTCTGATTCCAGATTGCATTGCCAATTGAAAACGACATTAGTTATTTATTCAATTTGAGTTTGAAAACAAAAAAACAACAGCTGTTCTACATGGGGTGTGTTCGAAGAATGTGTAATTATGTAAATTGATGGGTCGAGTTGGAAAAAGTATGAAAATTCTAGTTGAGATGAAGTTTGCATGAAAATGCACACCGAGTTGGCTTAGGGTGTATTTTGCTTATATTTGCAGTAAAGCCTTGAAAATATATTGAATTTGTTGTTAGATTTACCACCAACAGCTTAACAGGCCGACTCTACAGGACATAATTAATGTCATGCGGCTCGATCATGACATGAAATCTCCAATGGAGTCGCGATATCTCATCTTATGACATTATGTCAGCGATCTATGTCAGCGGTTTTGTCTTGATATAGATGTCTGACATGAATTTGACAGATGTTTTGTTTTTGTTGCTTTTTTGTGTGCAGCTGACATTTCATCTCATTATTTTTTGATTCTCATACCGGCAGGTTTTGTTTTGTGCCAAAACAATTTTTTTTCGAGTACGAAATAAAAAAAAATGCCAGAGATACTTACAGATCAGAGTCTTTTGCTTGAACGAAATGTCAAGACATAAACTAGCCAACAAAAAGAGAAACATTTCACAAATTTATATGTCAGAGATTGTGGATAGTGGAGTCAGCCTGTAAAGTTGACCACCTTAGCAACTCCCTGTTCAATTTCATTGGCTTATTTGGAAGAAAACTATGGCACTAAGTTTCCGGCAACTTTAAAGACCAGTTGAATAATCGTGGTTCACTATTTTCTTTAAATTATTATCCAATTTACTATACACACCATTTATTAGGATAATAAACATTCACTTATTCAATAGATAAGATATTAGAAGACAAGACTCTACATGGCATTATAAAGAAATAATTAATAAAAATTTCGAGAAGTTACCTTAAGTTGCCTGTTGATAAATGGTAAACTTTTAACAAATATTGAATTGACAACTTTTTAACAAGAAATAAAAACTTTAAAAAAAATCGGAAATTAATAAAAAAAGTTTTCAAATACCTACATATATCGACAGCGAATGACAAAATTATTTAAAATTTTCTACATAATACAAGTCACTAATTTACTTACACACATTCCTAAGTATATACATAAATGTTAAAAAAATGCTACACGCTTTTTCTTGAAATTACAGATGGTCTCCATAAATATGCTATCTACCTATCAAGTTTCTTTTTAATCAAATTCAATATGTGAGTTTAAATTAAACCATTTTTGTTTCTGCAAACGAAGGAAGTTATGAATTTTAAATTTTCTTTCCTAGTCTTGCTTCAATTTGAATTTTCGTCAGATGCAAGTCTCCCATCTAAAAAATAGTTTCTCCACAACAGGTTCAACGAAAAATAACTAGATACCGCCCTATTCGACATTCATCATGAGACTATTATAGTTTTTATATATAAAGGTTTAACAAAGTGCAGTTTTCACAATTTTCTGCCAAAACCAGATGAAAAAAACCCAAGTTCAACGATACGATTATTATTATTATTATTATTTTTATTATTATTATTATTATTATTATTATTATTATTATTATTATTATTATTATTATTATTATTATTATTATTATTATTATTATTATTATTATTATTATTATTATTATTATTATTATTATTATTATTATTATTATTATTATTATTATTATTATTATTATTATTATTATTATTATTATTATTATTATTATTATTATTATTATTATTATTATTATTATTATTATTATTATTATTATTATTATTATTATTATTATTATTATTATTATTATTATTATTATTATTATTATTATTATTATTATTATTATTATTATTATTATTATTATTATTATTATTATTATTATTATTATTATTATTATTATTATTATTATTATTATTATTATTATTATTATTATTATTATTATTATTATTATTATTATTATTATTATTATTATTATTATTATTATTATTATTATTATTATTATTATTATTATTATTATTATTATTATTATTATTATTATTATTATTATTATTATTATTATTATTATTATTATTATTATTATTATTATTATTATTATTATTATTATTATTATTATTATTATTATTATTATTATTATTATTATTATTATTATTATTATTATTATTATTATTATTATTATTATTATTATTATTATTATTATTATTATTATTATTATTATTATTATTATTATTATTATTATTATTATTATTATTATTATTATTATTATTATTATTATTATTATTATTATTATTATTATTATTATTATTATTATTATTATTATTATTATTATTATTATTATTATTATTATTATTATTATTATTATTATTATTATTATTATTATTATTATTATTATTATTATTATTATTATTATTATTATTATTATTATTATTATTATTATTATTATTATTATTATTATTATTATTATTATTATTATTATTATTATTATTATTATTCTTATTATTATTATTATTATTATTATTATTATTATTATTATTATTATTATTATTATTATTATTATTATTATTATTATTATTATTATTATTATTATTATTATTATTATTATTATTATTATTATTATTATTATTATTATTATTATTATTATTATTATTATTATTATTATTAT
>LR989928.1:54075217-54078386 GCA_905146935.1 Scaeva pyrastri
CGATACCTTCCTGGTTGGCTACGCTGACGACATCGCCGCGGTGATTACGGCACGTGACACCGATAGCGCGCAAAGGAAGCTAAATCAGGTCATGCGACGCACAAATTCATGGATGGTAGAGCATGGACTCAGTCTAGCTACGGAAAAAACTGAGATAGTTCTACTGACGAAAAAGAGGATTCCGACACAAATAGACTTTCAAATCGGGGCCGAAGTGATAAGAAGCAGCGCTGCAGTGAAGTACTTGGGATTGAGGCTCGACACAAAGCTAACCTACTGGCAACAAATTAAGGCAGCAGCGGAAAGAGCCTCAAAAACTACCGCATCACTGAGCAGACTGATGGCAAACGTGGGGGGACCAACGGCCAGTAAGCGAAGGCTACTGATGGCGACAACACATTCCATCCTTCTGTACGGCAGCGAAATATGGGCGAATGCACTTAACCAGGAGAAGTACCGCAAACAGATGGCGGCAGTGCAAAGATGCGGAGCTCTGCGTGTGGCAAGCTCTTACAGAACGGTATCGGAACCAGCCGTCCTTGTAATCGCTGGAGTGACCCCTATTGATCTCCTAGCGGCTGAAAGGAAGTACGCCCACGACAAAAAGGCGGAAATGGGAGTGGAAGCGGCATCCGAGGAGGCCAAGCAGCTGACGGTACAGAAGTGGCAAGAGCGTTGGAGCTCAGAAAGCAGAGGACGATGGACGGCGAGGCTGATCAGAAATGTGGTTGAGTGGAAGGACCGGAAACACGGTGAGGTTAACTATTACGTAACCCAGTTACTCACCGGACACGGATACTTCAACGCCTTTCTCCACAGGATAGGCAAAACGAGTAGCCCAGCTTGCCAGTACGGGGACTCTCAAGAAGACGACGTACAACATACCTTCTTCGCCTGCAGCAGATGGGCAACAGAAAGAGGAGTACTGGAGAGAAACATTGGCATCATCACTCCAGAGAACATAGTTGAAAAGATGCTAGCTAGCGAGAATAACTGGAATATGATATGCGCATATACCAGCCAGATCCTCAGGAAAAAGAAAAGAGAGGAAGAAGAGTTCCGAGTCCCTAACCTAAACTAACCTACAAATCTTACTAACCTTACCCAAACTATACTAATATAAACTAATGTTAGCTAACCAACCGAACCCTAACTAACCTAAACTAATCTACCTAGCCTTACCTAACCTTACCCAACCTTACCTAACCTTACCTAACCTTACCTAAACTTACCTAACCTAACCTAACCTTATCTAACCAGAACTAACATAACCAATCCAAACCCAACCTAGGAACGAAGAAAAGAGAGGAAGAAAGTTTCTGCTAGTAGACGTGAGCCCAGAATGGGCCGTACAAACAAGACCCCCTCTTGAAGAAATGCCACCCGTAGTCCCGAGTGGGGGGATCTCCGAGACACTTTTGGAGGTTTAGCCGGTATGCCATCTTAAGGTTGAAATCCCTTGGAGAGTCCGGCACACGGGGAGGTGTGGATACCTCCTTATGGTGCATAACGCATTCCTCCAAAAGTAAAAAAAGTAAAAAAAAAAAAAAAAAATTATTATTATTATTATTATTATTATTATTATTATCATTATTATTATTATTATTATTATTATTATCATTATTATTATTATTATTATTATTATTATTATTATTATTATTATTATTATTATTATTATTATTATTATTATTATTATTATTATTATTATTATTATTATTATTATTATTATTATTATTATTATTATTATTATTATTATTATTATTATTATTATTATTATTATTATTATTATTATTATTATTATTATTATTATTATTATTATTATTATTATTAGATTATTATTATTATGTAAGTAGGCGTTATTATAATCGTAGAATTATTGGTTTATAAGGTTATTAGGTGTTATTAATAATAGATTATATTATAAGTTAGGTAATATTATACTTTTTTATTATTATGTTTAGGTATAATTAGTATTATATTTAGGTATTAGTATAGGTATTGTTATGTATTATTTTTATGTTATGTTATAAGGTATTATTATTACAGGTATCATTATTAGTATGTTATATTATTAAGTATTGATATAATTAGGTATTATTATTTTAGGTATGGTTATAATTGTTATTATTATTTGGTATTATTATGTTTTAAGTATTATTATAAATATTATTTTTATGTTATATTATTAGGTATGGTATTATACTGTATTATAATTATGTTATATTACTAATTATTTATCGATATTTTAATGTATTATTATTATGTTCTATTACTAAGTTAAGGTATTATTATTATTACTTATTAGGTATTATTATAGTTTATGTCAATGTGCTATTATTCATGTTTATTAGTATTAGGTATTAAGTATTATGATTATTTTTTTATTATTATTTATTATTATAACCCGAGGTTTCCTACAAAGCTTCTTCTTTCATCAGGTCCATCGCAATGAAAGGAGAAGAGAAGAAACCATTTCCTTTCCTTTCTTTTCTTTTCTTTTCTTTTCTTTTCTTTTCTTTTCTTTTCTTTTCTTTTCTTTTCTTTTCTTTTCTTTTCGTCTCATGCACAGACTGTAGCCGGGCGTATAATGGTGTTATCTCTTTAGGTCCTTGCAGTGGAAGATACCAACTTTTTTTCCATTTAAGTCCTCCAATTCGTACAAGTTGTTTCCTACTATTTTTGCGATTTTCATTTTGACGAATTTCGGTCCAAGTTTTGCACAAAACCTCTTTGAAGCGTCGCTTAAGGCATAGTTCCTCCGAAACACTTCCTCTCCGACAGCAAACTTCACATCCTTGCTTCTCAGGTTGTAAGAGTTTTCATACTGCGTATGTGCGTCAGCTACCGCGTTTTCAATGTGAGAGTGTAGGATGTTCATCTGGGCCGCTTTCGACACCACTTCAACATTGGAGTTGTTTAACCCGTTCAACTTGCGAAGCAACTTATAGTCCGAGCCATGCTCTATACAGCGTTGTCCGAACAATGCTTCGCATGGTGACATATGAATCGCTGAATGTATTGTTGTTCGGAGGGCGCTGGCTATGGACTGTAAGTTGCTGTCCCAATTCTTTTGAAGATGCAGAACACCTGTTCCTGCAAAAATTTCAACGCGGTCTCCGTTGTGGCTTTACGCAGAGCTTTTACTACCACAAACTTGGTCAACTGGTCC
>LR989928.1:55336930-55365773 GCA_905146935.1 Scaeva pyrastri
AATAATAATAATAATAATAATAATAATAATAATAATAATAATAATAATAATAATAATAATAATAATAATAATAATAATAATAATAATAATAATAATAATAATAATAATAATAATAATAATAATAATAATAATAATAATAATAATAATAATAATAATAATAATAATAATAATAATAATAATAATAATAATAATAATAATAATAATAATAATAATAATAATAATAATAATAATAATAATAATAATAATAATAATAATAATAATAATAATAATAATAATAATAATAATAATAATAATAATAATAATAATAATAATAATAATAATAATAATAATAATAATAATAATAATAATAATAATAATAATAATAATAATAATAATAATAATAATAATAATAATAATAATAATAATAATAATAATAATAATAATAATAATAATAATAATAATAATAATAATAATAATAATAATAATAATAATAATAATAATAATAATAATAATAATAATAATAATAATAATAATAATAATAATAATAATAATAATAATAATAATAATAATAATAATAATAATAATAATAATAATAATAATAATAATAATAATAATAATAATAATAATAATAATAATAATAATAATAATAATAATAATAATAATAGTAATAATAATAATAATAATAATAATAATAATAATAATAATAATAATAATAATAATAATAATAATAATAATAATAATAATAATAATAATGGTTTTAATTTAGCTTTCTTTAAGTTTATTTTATTTTTAAGTTTTTTAAAAAACAAATAAAAACCGATAGTGAAACAAAATTGTTTGCAATTCTTCTTGGTGATAAAACAGATATAGATATTTAGTTGAAAGTTAGTTCTTAAACCGAAAGGCATTAGCATTAAAATATTAGTTTCACTTAGAGCGTTATTGATAATTATGCTAGATTTTGAGAACTTTTGTCTAGCTTAAAGCAGTTTTAGGCAAGAGTACGATAACTTGGCCGCCAAGAAAAAATAACGGTTTTTGGAATATTGGCTCAATACAAGCATTTTTCACTATGGGAGGGGGGGTCTATCTCCCCCGTTTAGGCGGTAGGGGAAATTTAAAATAAAAAGGTTTGAACGGAAATCGAATTTTTCAAAAATAACGGTAATACGTAAAATTAAGTATGATACATATTTTTAAAGCGTATACTCTATTTTATCAGCCTGTTCTTAAATCAAGTGAAAAAAGTGTATAGTTTTCGAAAGAACTAATTTTAAAACCAAAATTTGTCCAAAAAAAAGGTAAAAAATAGTTTTAAAGTGTTATTTTTTAAATTTTTAATGAAATATAAACATTTTTGATTTCCGTTGCTCTAATTTATTCTTAATCAAAAACTGAAAACTATATGAATTTTTGTCTTTAAGAGACTTTCGTTTTTTGTCTTACTTACAAACGTACTTAAATTGGGGCGACTTTATATTACAGACCACCCCCTTTTGGGATAAAATTTTTTTTTTTTAATGGGTAGGAGGGCCTATAGGACTGCTTCAAAATATTACGGTGAGGAAATCCCCCTAAATACGATTACAAAAATTTTGAAAATTTCAAAAATCTTTCTTTTTTTATTTTATATTGGATAAGAGCATTATTATTGCACATACGGTGTCAAAAAAAAATATACATATATGTATATGTATATACATATTATTTTTTTTTTTAATTCATTTTTATTTTACTTCAATCTTACAACTACTTAAAGCTAGAAAAAAATTCTTAAAACTAGCATATATATCAATAACTTACAACTAACTTACTGACCCTATGCGGACGCTCTAAGTTAAACTAATATCTTAATACTAATGCCTTTCGGTGTAAGAACTAACTTACGGCTGGGTGGCCAGCCAAAAAAACGGCTGAAACGTTACAAATAAAGCTATAACTTTTACATTTCGAATTCTAATTGATTGAAATACAAATTAACGCATTCTAAATAAACAGGGCTACTAAACTGCATCATTATAATTTTTAAATGTATAATATAGTAATTCTGAGAGTGAAACAAACTACAATTTTGTCGTTATTTTCATAGTCGTTTAAAATGCACCATTTATTTCTGGTATACCTAAGGTTTTATTTAATTTTGTTGGTGTTTTCAAAAGAAATTAAGTTAATTAAGGGAGTGACGGATTGACTTTATTATTTTTTTTTTTATGGGCAAAAAATTAGTCCAATCTTATGCAATTTTCAATGGGTTTGGCGAGTTTGAACAGGTAGAACTTCTTTAATCTAAAACATATTTCATCGAATCAAAAAGTATTGTAAAGCCAGTCTCAAATAATTTTATTACGAGTAAATTTTTTTTTTTTAAATATGTAATTCACTTTTAAAATGTAAAAAAAAATAAAAAACCTAAAAAAAACGCAAAAAACGTTTTTTTAAGGACTTTTAAATATCCCTCATTCATTATTTAGCCTTTTGAACTATATTTTTTTCTTTATTTTATTGAATAGCTTAATTAATTATCTCGGGAGTAACGGATTGACTTTTTCGAAAAAAAAATTATTAACCCTTTAAATGTTCATTGAAAAGGCCCAAATAACAATTAGCTTTCCAGAGAAAATAATGCTTGTGCATATGTTTCTTATTTATTTTATTTTTTTTTTCAGTATTTTTTCTATTGGTCTCCATTTCAAAAATTCTAATTGTGGTGATGGTTTTTTTTAAATAAATTTTTGAAAAAGTGTCTAAATTGGTGTTTTTCCCTTTGAAATTTCCTTGTTACACGCACACATAGAAGTTGCAGTTCCCAGTAATTCCACTGCGAAATTAGCGCTTCGAGAGAATGTTTTTTTTTGTTGGAATAGAAATATGCCCAACCCACCCGCTCTCAAATATTTTTTGTTGTTGCAACAAGAACAGAAAATATAATAAATGGCAAACCATTTTTTTCAAGAGGGGTTAAGAAAGAGCAAGTGCACGTCCAATTCGCGTAGATGCAAGTATGCATAACAATATTGTGTGTGGTTTGCTACCTACTTCTCACACCCTTTCATTAGATGATGAAGCGGAAGTCAAGATCGTTTTTTATGTAGTGTTTGATCTAGCCTTTTTGTTGCATTAGAAGAAAAGAAAAAAAAGATTCACAGAGAGGAGTAATTAAGCAATATGTATTGTCCTTTGGTTTTTTTTTTTCGTTTGCTATTTATATTATGTGAAGGATTATTTTGCTTTATGCAAAAACAAAAACAATTGCAATGGAAATGAGATCAGGACCAGTTTTTCGCGAAAATTGGGAAAGGGTTAAAATGGAAATAGATTATAGTGTATGTGAACTACATAGAAAGAATTCTACTGATGCAATTTCTATCGTTTTTTGTGGTCGTTTTTTCTATCGTTTTTTTTTTTTTAAATAAGTTAATTGTTCGTTGTGTTTTTTAATCTTTCGGATGATTTTTGTGAGTGCGCTTTTGTGATTCTACCAAGGATTACAATATTTATAAACTCGTGATAAAAAACTGCTTTTTTAAAAGCATAACCAAGTGAATTAAAAAGAACGGTGTTTAAAAACCATAATAGATTTGTTTGAAAGAAAATGGTCCGTGTCAGTAAACAAGCATCAAAACTATTTGGATCAAAAAAGAAAAACCAGGAATTGAGGTATGTCAACATAGCTTTTATTGGTCCCAAAATCATCCTTCAACTTCAACCGATTTATCTGATATCGAGAATCAAAGCTCGGAAGGTTTTGAAATTCCTATTGAGAGCGATAATATTGAAAATTTAAACAATTTTGTTCTCGAAGGAAGACGGATAATAAATCTTTGCAGTTTTTTAAATGAACCTAAACGCATTTCAATGCATTTAATCGCGTTTGGTTGCAACCTAAATAATTTAAATATTACGGATGAAATTCGACAAGGTATGTTTATTCATTTTTTTTTAAATATGTAGCTTACCTATTTGTTTAATTTGAATTAGGTTTGAGCTCTAAGCTCATATTCAAATGTAATATGTGCAGCATGGTCTTTGATATATTTAAAATTCTTTTTGTGTTGAATAGTCCATTTGTCGAGGAAGGCTATAGGCTATATAACATCACGCTGCGAACAATATAAGCGAAGAATAAGTGGAAAATGTTGCAAGAACGGAGAAAAATATTCATCTTTGAGGGCTTCCGTTGTTTGTTTCAATGAGCTGACCTCAGGAACTGTGTGATCGAATTGAAAAATTCTTTTTGCTTTGGATAGTCCATTTGTCAAGCAAGGTTTTAAGCTATGCGTATAAAATTACGTTAGGACCAACAGAATCATCTTAAAGGGCTTCAGTCCCATTGTCAAAATCGGGTTGTAGAGAAAATACGTATGTTCTTCTGCCATAAGAAAATAAAACTTAAATATTCTTTACGAAGTACTTTAAAATATATTTTTTTTAAAACTTATTCTTAATTGCTATAATAATAAATTGAGGCGGACGAAGTCGCGGGGAACACCTAGTGATTAATATAATAAAAAATACTATGTATGTTATTTTATTTGAATGTTAAAAAAATAAAGAGAATAATCCCTTACCCATGTATGTGCTATGACGACTGCCTTAATCTAGTAATAGGAAAATGTTTTTGTAGTTCTAGCCGCACCTTTCAAAAAACGTTTCCCTTTACTTCGTCAATAAAACGAAAATAGGTATGGTTGGCTGGTTTGTCTTTGAAAATTATAAGGATGTTGTTGAAGTCAGTTGAATATGAAACACCGAACCTGTCGGTGGTATTCATCGGAAATTAAAGCTTTTTCTTGTAAACTTAAATATATACATGAAACAATTTTGTGAGTTTTTTTTTGTTGAAACTTGAATTAAATTTAATTACTTTTTTTCGAGAACTAAGCAAATCTTACAATTTTTAAGTGAAACAGTGAAGCTTTTATAGTTGTTTACCTAATAATTTTCAATTTTAGTGCGAATCGGTACAGTACAGAAATAAATATCAATTTGCGTATATAAATAAAATTTAAATCATAAATGTCCACAAGAATTAATTATAAAGAATTAACTCCTAAGATTGTGGATGGACTTGCAGCAAGAAAATAAAAACCATTAAGGCTGGGTGGCTAATTGATTGAAATATAAACAGTGTAGATAAACAGTGTAGTACTGCATCATTATAATTTTTATATGTATAATATAGTAATTCTGCGTGTGAAACAAACTACAATTTTGTCGTTATTTTGATAGTAGTTTAAAATGCACTATTTATTTTTGGTATAGCTATGATTTTTATTTCATTTTTTTTGGGGCTTTCAAAGCACATTAAGTTAATTAAGGGAGTGACGGATTGACTTTAATTTATTTATTTTTTTTTATGGGGAGAAAATTAGTCCAATCTTATGCACTTTTCAATGGGTTTGGCGTGTTTGAATAGGTATAACTTCTTTAATGTACAACATATTTCATCGAAACAAAAAGTATTGTAAAGCCAGTCTCAAATATTTTTATAACAAGTAAAATTTTGTTTAAATAATTCACTTTTGAAGTTTTAAAAAATAAAAAAACCTTAAAAAACGCAAAAAACGTTTTTTTTCGAGGACTTTTAAATATCCCTCATTGCAGCTTTAGCCTTTTGAACTTTATTTTTTTTTCTTTATTTAGTTGAATAGATTAGTTAATTACCTTGGGAGTGACGGATTTACTTTTCGGAAAAAAAATTATTAACACTTTAAATGTTCACTGAAAAAGCCCAAATAACAATTAGCTTTCCAGAGAAAATAATGGTTGTGCATATTTTTCTTATTTTATTTATTTTTCTTCAGTATTTTTTCTATTGGTCTCCAATTCAAAAATTCTAATTGCGGTGATAGTTATTTTTAAATAAATTTTTGAAAAAGTGTCTAAATTGGTGTTTTTCCCTTTTTTTACCACGCACACAGAAGTTTCAGTTCCTAGTAATTCCACTGCGAAATTAGCGCTTCGGGAGAATGTTTTTCATTTGGAAAAGAAATGTGCCCCGCCCACCCGCTCTCAAATATTTTTGTTGTTGGTTTACAAATTGCTGGTGGTTTCTTCTTTTCTGCATGAAGAACAGAAAATCCAATAGAAAAACCGGTTATTGGAATTTGAGGAATATGTAATGACAAACCAGTTTTTTTTGGCAATGTGTTGAGCAAGTGCACGTCCAATTCGCGTGGTAGGAAGTATGGAGAACAATATTGTGTGTAGTTCTAGTGTATCTACCTATTTCTTTCACCCTTTAGTTTGAGAACGTAGCAAAAGTCATGATCTTTTTGTATGTATGTATGTATGTAACCGACTCCTTTACACTCGATTTTGACCCACTTTACACGAACCGATTTTATTAAAACTTTATGCACATATCAAGAATACAATAATTTCATAAGTTTATCTCAATATCCTTATCAGGATTATCAGAATTAAATATTTTCCTCCCATAGGTTATATTTCTACCTGCTTTTATTATGACCTTATAAATATTAATAGTAGTACTCAGTGGGTTAACGCGTCGCCGCGTTTCATTTTTGGCCTCGCATTCGGCAAGGGTCGTGGGTTCAAATCCCAACCATGGCTTATCATTTTTTTTTTAAATAAAATTACGAAAACTTAAAAAATAATTTTTTTGACAACACATCGAACTAAAAAATGAAAAATAAATATAGTTTAAAAAACTAATAATACACGCTTAGCACATCAAACTAAAAAAATTGAAAATAATTTTTAAATTGAGCTGAAAACAATAATGAATTAAAAATACTAGTGTTATAGTGAAAAAAGCGTGGGGCGCTCGATATACGAATAATATGCCACAAGGCATATAAAAATACTCATATTTTTCTTCGACTGTATTCTTGTTCAAAATGAGTGTAGAGAGAGAGTAACAAACAAAAACAAAATTCCTCTGGCCACATACGTATGGCGATGCCATGAAATTCATGACAAAAAAAAGTCACTAACGGAAATGAAGTCATTTACATGAAGTTTGAGTTTGCCGAGCTGGGACACCCAGCCTTAAAGCAATGTTAAACATTTTTCATTCGTGCCTGTATTTTGCTGAACCGTTATTTTTTTTACTGGTTGAGCAAAATCTCAGGTATGTGGGGAAATTGTTTCTTCATCAAGTGTAACAACAAAAGTATTTAAAAAAATAATATTGTTAAAATTTAACAATATAAAATTTATAAAAATCAAAATCTCCATATAAACTGTTTAACGTTGGAGTAGTTAGAGATTTTTTTAGGTGGGGATGCCAACCAGCAGACTTTCAGAAATATGTTTTTAAAAATCGAAAACACCGAACATTTAGGAAAGAAATGTTTACAAAGGTTTTGGGTATTCAAAATTTGTAAACTAAATTTATAAGTTCACAGCATCAGAGATTTTAAATATCCTGATTCAGAATAAGATATACATAATAAGAAGAATAACGCTTTATGATGTTAGATTTTTAAAATATTTACATAATAATTGCCAATACACAGGTTACTCATGAATATTTTATTTATAACTTCTTATAATAACTAAAAAAATTGGATTTACATATTTAACGTTTAAAATTGTCGGCAGTCAGATATTTTGAAAGCTTTACTGAAACAACTGTAGTGTAATTTTATATCGTACTAGCTGTTGCCCGCGACTTCGTCCGCTTCAGTTTCGGTTATTATGATCTCAATTAAGATTATGTTTTTAAAAAGAGGCTGGGTGCGACCCACACTGATAACTTGCCACTGTTCATAATTTGAAAACTTGCCGTTTCTGTGGATTTACTTGTGATGTTGATTGATAACAATTTTATTAATAACTAAATTTTTGTTAGAGCTTTTTGTAATTTTTATTTATTGTAAAAAATTTCAATTTTCATTCGTCAACCTTTTATTATTTAGGTATTGACAAGTGCATTATAATGAAAATAAAATATATTTGAAGTCAATAACATTGCTTGTTGTTTTCGGTAAGTTTTAGTTTTAGATTTTTATTTTTTGTGAAAAAGTCCCTTTGATATTTGTCAAAAATGTATTTTTTTAGTTACTTGAACCGTTTAAGCATCGCTCGCAACGGAAGTCTCCAAATATGAATAATTTTCGCGGTTTTTGCAACATTGTCCACTGGTTCTTCGCTATTATCGGTCGCAGCGTGATGTTATATAGCTTATAGCTTCCTCGACAAATGGACTTTCCAACACAAAAAGAATTTTTCACGTAGTTCCTGAGATTAGCACGTTCAAACAAACAAACTCTTCAGCTTTATACATTACTAGCTGTTCCCCGCGACTTCGTCCGCCTCAATTTATTATTATAGCAATTAAGATTAAGTTTTTAAAAAATATATATTTTAAAGTACTTCGTAAAGGATATTTAGGTTTTATTTTATTATGGCTGAAGAACATACGGATTTTTTCTGCAACCCGATGTTGACAATGGAACGGAAGCCCTTTAAGATGAATAATTTTTCTCTCCTTTTGCAACATTTTCCACTGACTCTTCGCTCCTATTGATGGTAGCGTAATTTTAGCTTAATTATTAAATTAATTAATAATTGAATTAGCTTAAAACCTTCCTCGACAAATGGACTATTCAACACAAAAAGAATTTTTAAATTCGAACCAGGAGTTCCTGAGATTAGCGCGTTCAAACAAA
Organism: Scaeva pyrastri; assembly: GCA_905146935.1. Taxonomy (NCBI): domain Eukaryota; kingdom Metazoa; phylum Arthropoda; class Insecta; order Diptera; family Syrphidae; genus Scaeva; species Scaeva pyrastri. Next base: position 55,345,549 of record LR989928.1, read on the forward strand.
CAAACTCTTCAGCTTTGTATATTAGTATAGAAATGGATAAACATATGTTCATATGTTAATTATGTGTACTGAATATTATTTATCATAATATGTATTTTAAATACAGATTAAAATTAATAAGTAAGGAATCGACACATTTTGATTAAATTGTTTTGTTTTTAATTACAATACTGGAAAGTGATGGTCATGACTCATAAGTCATAATACTCAAAAACAAAATCCACGATTCGTTTGAAAACAAAAATCTATCCCATGCAATGCGTGCCTTCTGTTCTCTTTTTAATACGCTGGCTGATTACTGAAAGAAAAACAAAGTGCTTGGTGACCTTCGACTGTGAGAAGAACAACTGGTCAAACAATTAAGGTAATGGAGCATGAATACCTTGGGTCAATAGTAGCAAACTTTGACCTCTTAAGCGCAAAGAAATTCGCAAGGAGAATTGATGGCCCCGTATGTAAGGAAGGACGATTCCGCAATCTACCTCGAATTCAGATGTGTCGTGCAAAAAAATAAACTCGGTAGATTCCGTCGGGCAGGTCACCTAGCTCGCATGAAAGCAGTGGAACCACCTCGGAAAGTTCTATGTAGTATATTTTATGGTAGGGACAGCGTGGCAGACCATCCTTACTTGGAGGGACGGCGGCGGCGCACAGTGGGGCAAACAGGGAAAAAATTACAAATTTTGTAATTCGTTTTTTGCGGTTTTTGATATGCTATTGTTTTAATAAAAAGTCAAGAAAAACAGTTCTAATTCAGTTTTTTCATTTCATATTTGTTTGTGGCTCTGAGCGACTTTGAAAGTTCGACAATTTTATATTACCCAAAAATCGTCTATTTTTACTTATGCACATTTTGGCTTGCTGTGGCTTTATTTGTAAAGGTACAATTATGAAACTTTACAGATATATAAAAGATATATTAAAGATATAAAATAGAAACATTTTTTTAAATATAAAATTGAAAAAAATGATAAAGTGAGTGGACAAAAGTAACTAGATAATGCAAACTTTTGCTAAGCCTACAAAAAAAGCTCGCCTGAGCTCCGGTCTAAAATTGTCATTTTCTCAAAGCTTATACTATTGTCTAATATTAATATAAATTTCATTGACAACTGTAGACAACCGCCGAACAAAGTCATAAAAATAAGAGTTTGAGAGCGACTTTTCAAAAGGCTATAAAATCATTTTTTTACTTTTTTTAAACTTCACATTCTTATGCCCAATTAAGGTAGTTGAAGTTAGTTTACTAATTTCTTCTTTATCATGATTAAGAATTAATTTATTATTTATGGATTAATTTTTTCATACATGGAATAATGATTTAGTTAAATTGAATTAAAATTAATTTAAATTGACCTAAATTAATTTAAAAGTAAATTAAAACTTAATTTTAAAGAAGTAATTAATATGTATGTACCTACTTAAATTGTATATAATATTATAGAATAAATTAATAATATAAATGCAGGCAATAATCGTAAAAATAAAATGAAAACGAGTTGTTCCATTTTTTGCAGGTTTTTTTTTTTTTGTTAAGTTTTTGTGAATAATTTAGGCTTATATATGTAGGTTTTAAATCCTATTTGTTTTTTTATTCGTTGGTTGCTCTCATGTGTATAGTACTTAACACCACGTCGATCAAAAAATGTTAAAAAAGGTTTATATTCAATAGATAACAAACTGGGCGTGGCAATGGGTGGAAATTAATAGTGTAATTTTCTTTTCGTTGACTATCAGCTCTCATCACAATGATGTTATATGTTATATTGCAAAGACTTTGCATTAACTGCCAAGTCTTTGCATAAAGTGCAAAGTCTTTGCATAAAGTGCAAAGTCTTTGCATAAAGTGCAAAGTCTTTGCAAAAGTTAGCTTAAAATTTGCAAAGAATATTGTGGAACAGAAATACATATCACTTTGCCAAAAAAATCGATTCGCAAAGTGCAAAGTGAAAAGTTGATAAGTTTTTTGTGGAATAGGGCCCAGCGCCTTGAAACGAATAACGGAAGCCCTCAAAGATGAATAATTTTCGCCGTTTTTGCAACATTTTCCACTGGTTCTTCTCTATTATCGGTCACAGTGTGATGTTATATTGCCTATAGCCTTCCTCGACAAATGGACTATCCAACACAAAAATAATTTTTCAATTCCAACCAGTGGTTTCTGAGATTAGCGCGTTAAAACAAGCAAACTCTTCAGCTTTATATATTAGTATAGATAGTATAGATATAGATAGATGTATTGTTTAATTTTGATTGATTATTTAGTGTTTAAAATCTATGTCGAATGTTATTAATTTATAGCTGAATCAAAACATGGCGTTAGGTCGTTCGGTCCGATGTTAATGGGCTTTTGATCGTATTAACTATATTATTGGTCAAAAAGCGCGACCTTAGTGTTGACTGACATATAACACAATTATATAAAAATGTGGTGGTATATCAACGAGAAGAATTTCTTGAAAGATATTTCAAACATATGTAGATAAGTACGTTTTACGAACTGGGTGCAGCCCACACTGATACCTTCAAATTTAACTTTGAAAATTTGGCATTAATTTAAATTTTGTTTGTTAATTAAGAAATCGCCGATCAAAACAAATTTACCAGTGTTCCCTTGAAGTCTTCGAACCAAACTTAAATTTTGTAAGAAATGTGTAATCGATTTATTTTTCTGATATTAATCAATTTACTTCTGATGTTGATTAATAAATATTTTATTAACAACAAAATTAAACTGAATGGTAGCAAGTGTAGCAAAATTTCCCTCGTCAAATAACAACAAATTAATTGCTGTGTTAAAGAAGCCAACAAAAATAATGACACCTAGCTGGCTATATATGTAAAGTGAGCTACAGCAGTGAATAAAACACAGGTATTGTAGTGGAAAAACAATATTTACCAATTGGAAAATGCCAATTTCTATTTTTTTTTTTAAACTGTCAATTCGATATTTTTTAAAGTTGTGCTATATGTTAACAGTTGTCAATATCGTTCCCCGCTCTCGAAATATTTGAGTCAAAAAACAGTTTTTACTAATTTTTGGTGGACTTTGTTGAAAAATTTACAAATTACAATGTAAACAATAAATTTTATTTTAAGTTAATAGCATTCCTGGTTCCTGAAATGTTTGCTGCCAACCAAAATGTTCACTTTTTTTAAACTGCTATAGTGAAAAAACAGCTTGACAAATTTTTATGAAAGTCCTTTCTGCATCTTTTGAATTTATAACCTGTCGAACTATTTTTTAATTGTAATCAATATCTCTTCTCATCTTCATTGTACGAACGTACAAACGAACAAACGTACAAAGGTACGAACTTACGAACATACGAAAACATAGGAAACCTTAAAACGGCTTGATTTGTCAATTTCGGAAATATAACAATAAATCTCCAAGTTAATAATAAATTTATTGTTTAAACAAAAGCAACGAGTTTCCAACATAATGAACCTTTCGAAAGCGCGCCATCCAACGAAGCCGCGGCGGCCATTCGAACGATATTATATTACGCGTTTTATTGTGCACATACATAAGATGAACTGGATCAGATTACATATCATTAAAATAAAATGATACGGATCATATTTTCAAACTTTTTTAAAAAGATGTTGCCAGTTGTGGTTATTAGAATTTAATTATGCCTACTCCAAAAAAACATCTTGCCCATTTACGATAGGTATAGAGATGTAGTTTTAGACGAAGAAAATCAAAAAATTCCCACTGACTTTCAATGCAAATAGTAGACATGCATACACACCACTAAGTAAGTATACACACCACACAGGAGGTCGGAAAAAAATATGTTCACAGCTATAAAATATTTTGGTCTGCAGCGACGAGGACGATGTATCTGCGTCCTGCCGTTCATTGAGTAAACTTAAGGTTTTAAAATTTAAGTCGTTATACGATTCCGAATTTTTATTCATTTTTATTTTACTTCAATCTTACAACTACTTAAAGCTAGACAAAAATTCTTAAAACTAGCATGTATATCAATAACTTACAACTAATTTACTGGCTCTATGCGGACGCTCTAAGTTAAACTAATATCTTAATGCTAATTGCTAATGCCTTTCGGCGTTAGAACTAACTTAAAACTAAATTTCTATATCTTTTTATCACCAAGAAGAATTGCAAAAAACTTGGTTTCTCTATCAGTTTTTATTTACTTTTTAAAACACTTAAAACTAAAAGAAATTAAATAAATAAAGCTAAAGTAAAACTAAAATAATACTTAGTAAAACAAACATAAAACTAATTAAAACTAAATTAAAACTAATTAAAACTAGTTAAGACTACTTATAACTACTTATTTATTTACAATTACTTAAGACTACTTAGGAACTAATTCCGAATTGAGTTCTTAAGGCTGGGTGGCCAGCCAAAAAAACGACTGGAATGTTACAAATAAAGCTATAACTTTTACATTTCGAATGCAAATTGATTGAAATGAAAATTTGATTTAAATAATTCACTTTTAAAGTTTAAAACAAAATAAAAAAAGCAAAAAACGTTTTTTTTCGAGGACATTTAAATATGCCTCATTGTTTATTTAGCCTTTTGAACTTTATTTTTTCTTTATTTTATTGAATAGCTTAGTTAACTAACTTGGGAGTGACGGAAGGACTTTTTGGAAAAAAAATTATCAACACTTTATATGAGGGGATTTATTGTTCTTTGGCAAAAACTAAAACAATGGGATTGCAAATGAGATCAGGACCTGTTTTAGGGAAAATATTGAAATCGAAAGGAAACGTACATACAACACAGATTGTCCTTTTCAATGGTTATTATTGTTGGTTTTTCTTTATAGCCTTTTCACACCAAACTCAAAACGGGGTTTTCAGCTAAAAGTTTTGGAAAACTCGTAAACTGTTCACACCGCACATTTACACGTTTTCGTTTGACATTTCAATTTTTTTGACAACAACTGTCAAATTAAACATTGATGCAATTTTTGGGTTACAAATTAGCAACTCTTATCATATTTTTTTAAATAAAATGAATTCGACCAATTAAAACGGATTTATTTGCAATAAGAGAAAAATAAAGAATATATAAAGATTTTGTTCAATATGTTCTTTAGATCTCAAGAATCTATCTTGAGGAGAAGACGGGGATTTATTTTACAAATCCTTCAACTCCAAAAAAAAAGAAGAGATTTAGTGAGAACAATTGAATTTCGTCAACGACAAATAATCATGTGGATAAAGGTGAGCTTCTATTGACAAATGAAGAAACTATTACATAAATATTTTATGCAGATGCGTACCAGCACGTTTTGGGAAGAAGAAATATTGGCAAACAGTGATGAGTATTTTAAGCAACACTTCAGAATGACCCGTACAACCTTTGATATACTCTGTAATGAGCTAAAAAATCTTGAAATGCAAGATACAAACTATAGGAAGTGTATTCCATTAAAAAAGGGTAGCCATAGCAATATATACGCTGGCATCATCTGCTGAATATAGAACAGTTTCAGCTCTTTTCGGTGTAGGCATATCAACAGTTTGCATTATTGTCAAAACGTTTTGTCAGGAAGTGTGGCGGTCTCTGAAACCCAAATACTTATGCGGATATCCACTAACTCAAGAAATTATTAAGGAAAACGTGAACGGTTTCGAAAAGCTTGGTTTTCCTCAGTGTTTCGCAGCTATCGGTATATACATATATAATCAATTTCTATTCCTAAAAGTTGTTTCACGTTGTATTTTATGTTCACTGAAGATGGTTGCCATATTGAAATCCAACCCCCAGCTATGAATGCTGTGGATTATTATAATTATAAAGGATGGTACTCAATAGTATTACTAGCTGTGGTTGATTATTGGTAAGAGTTGAAATACAAATCTGAAAATATTTCTTTCATACACAAAATAATACGTTTCATAGTTATAGGATTCTCTACATAAACGTAGGAAATCCAGGCCACTGTAATGATTTCCAGATATAAGAAAATTCGTATGTAAGACAACAGCACCGCGTAGACCTATTTTAAAGGAAATGTCAAGAAAATTATCCGGTGTAGATGTACCTGTTGTCCTAATTGGAGATTCAGCTTTTAGGTTTTCTGAATCGTTAATGAAACTATTTCCTTTTAGCACCACAGCTTCAGCAGAAGAAAAAAATTTCAACTACGCTCTTTCAAAATGTCGAAGAGTTGTAGAAAACTGCTTTGGGCATCTTAAAGCCAGATTCAGAAGACTAGGAAAGGGTCTTGATAATCGTATTGATAGTTGCACCATTGCAACCATTGCAAAGAGAGCAACCAGAACAATCTACACGGATAGATGATGTAAGAAGTACACCTTCAAATATACGAAATGCCATAAGCATGCATTTAGGTGAGTTAATTAAGAGTTAGTTTAGACTTATCAAATATTAAAGTAAAATATACAATCATAATGGTTTGCGGTATACCTACTCTTAATAAAAAAAACCATAGGGGTATTCACGATCCATTGAATCTGTTCTTATTTAAAAATTTAAAAAATACTAAATATTGCAACTGCCATCCTGCAAACTAAAAACTCACTTCTGCCCTGCAAAACAAAAATAAACACACAACAAAAAACAACTTATTTTCACACTTTTAATTTATTTATTCTGGATTTGAATTCAAATTTAAAAAGAAATTGTTGAATCTTTTTGTTTCTTCAACAAACTCTTGCAGCAGTGCCACTTTTTTTTCTTCTAATTTTAAGTTTTTTGCATCTGCATCATTGCATTTTTCCATAAATTGTTCAATTTTTTTATCAATTGACGCAACTTTATCTTCACCCGAGGAACTTGGAAGCGAACAATTGGAGAATTCCATCTATGAGGTGTCAATACCGAGGTCTCCGTCCTGGGAGGTCGAATATCTGGACCTGGAGCTCGACTCACCACCAGCCGTAAATGTACCCATATCCAACGTATCCTCTGAAAATTAAATACAAACGTGTATAAATTTAAATGTCTCCTGTGTATTTATTTTATAAAAACTTTACCTGCGCTTGAGGGGGCGGGGGCACTGTCATGCACGATTACATCCAAGTTGTGGATCCTATGTTCCCCGACAATGGCATGCATTTTTGTGTATAGGGGCCATTCTGAAGGAGAACCTCCCGAAGGTCCGATTTTTTTTCTCTGCCTTACAAGAAAACATTGGAATGGTAAATATATTAAAATTAGATATGCATGTAGGTTTATAATATATGTAGGTACTAACCTGTATTTTGTATATATGTTTTCAGCCAAAACCGATTTTTTCGCGAAAACCAGGTTTTCGGTTTGGTGTGAAAAGCCTATTACTTTTCCTACTTTTGTGTGTTTTTGATCTTATGAATTTATACTCATTTTTTCTCCGACTCTATTCTTGTTCAAAAAGAGGGTAGGTAGAGAGTAACGAAAAAAAAGCAAAATTCGAGATTATATTATGGCGATGCGATGAAATTCATGACAAAAAAAGGTCACTAACACAAATAAAGTCATTTACATGAAGTTTGAGTTTGCCGATCTGGGACATCACTTGATTTTTGATTTGATTGCATAATGTACCAGCAGTCAGTTTGACCTTTATGTAAGGGAAATAAAAAGGGACGATGATTTTTTAGAATGTAGAGAGGCTTCTTTGAGCAAAATTTCGTTAAATCCATTTTTTTTTTCTTTTTTTTTAAACAATTTTGTTTGTATTAAGAACAGAATGATTTTGGTTTTATACATGTTCGTCATAAGTTTTGCATACTTATTTTTGTACTAAAAAATGTTTAGGTGCTTGAATTTGGTTTTCTTTCGGAATATGAGAGTGACCCTCAAATTTTTGGCCTAAAGTGTACATTAAATTAAAACTTTAACACAAGATTATGTTAAAAATTTACTTTATTAAACAAATATTCTTAAGACTAACCAGTGTAATCATGAGCGGTACGCACTGCGGTAGGAATCGAACTGAAGTCTTGTTGATCATCTCATTCTCTTCGGAGGTTCGGATGACGGTGATTGCCAGCGGCGGCGGCGGCGCGGCGTCGCGTCGCGTCACGTCGGTAGTAAATTATCTCTTATCTATTGGGTCTTATCTTTATTGTTGGCTTGGGTCGTAAATCAAGGAGTTTATGACGATCCCGATCTTCTTTCGGGGTTGGTGTCGTGTATCTGTTAACTCTCCCCTTGGTCGGAAGAAGATTGTCCCAATCTTTCACTCAACATCTGCTGTACTCTTGATCTTAAAGTGTCCATGAATTCTGCCACCTCTATTGTGACCTGTTCGATCGTACTTGGGCAAGTGACTTCTTCGATTCTGGTTGTGTGATAACTCTGAATTATTATGATTATTTTTGTAGATAGAGTAAATTAATATTACAATGAACAACTTAATACATATTCCCCACAGTACGGGATGTTCTTTGAGATCTGTTATAAATGGTTCTATATGATCAAGATTTGTGTACATGAGTTTCTCGTCTTGTGAAGAAATGAATTCGAGAATTTGGACTTGAGTTGGTTTGCTTAACTTCACTACTAGTATAAAACAAAGTCGCTTTTTCTTTCCCTATGTCCCTTTGTACGCTTAAATCTTTGAAACTACGCAACGGATTTTGATGCGGTTTTTTTTTAATAGATAGAGTGATTCAAGAGGAAGGTTTATATGTATAATAACATCCATTAAATATTGGAGAAGTACTGTTATTTTTCAGTTTTCTAATGTGATGTCGTAAATAATTAAATTTTTTCCGCTTACATTGCAAACGCAGGCTGAACCCTACGAGTTTTATCAAAATAATGTACTAAGTATTGTACACATTGAAAAGGTCTACAGAAAAGTCCGTGATGGTAAATGTCTATCTCTTATGGATAATCCACAATAACTTTTTTGTCATTTACTTTTTACGACAAATAATGGCTAATTTTTGAAGCGATTTTAACCAATACAGCATTATTCTTTAAACAATTAAATACGTTGAATACATTGTTCATAAAAAAAGAACTGAATAGAATAGAATAGATAGATAATTAGCTTTATCGTTGTACTTCATAATTACAATTTCTTAAGTTTAAGTTTACAAAAATCGTTAAAGCATTGCTTTTGTCATATGATTGATTGACATACTGGTTTGAAATATTGTTATAAATTATAGAATAGAATAGGTATCATTTGTTCTTTTATGATTATTGATGATTATCTTTTGTTTCTAAATGGTAAGAATTTTGATATTTTTTACTGCGACATATACTAATAATATGGCAATTTGTGCATAGGTAACATACATACAGAACTAAGTAAATTTTACACAGAAATTATAAAGTCATGTCTGGAAGACGTCGTCGTTCGAACATAGGTCGTAGTACAGTGAACGCCAGAAGAGTACGTTCTTTAAGAGATGAAGAATCGTCAACGGAACGTAGTTTATAAAGACGTTCCATAATATGTTGTAAAAATAAAATAAATACTTAAAAATTTAAATAGTAAATAAGTGAAAATGTAGTGTATGAATTTAGATATTTGAAAAATAGCAGGAAGTCTTCTTGATATAGGGAAAGGGGGATTGTTTTACTCCAAATTTACGCGTGCGGGCCATGGGCAGAAATGAATAAATCAAAACTACTGGATCCTAAAAGATATAACGGTATTCCATATTACAGTCATATTCCATATTTGGTTTATTTTCTCTACACTTTAGTTCCAATTATAATAAACATTTTAATCGGTTGGTGAAATGTTAACCAATCAAATAGCCAAGCGAGGCAAAGTTCGCCGGGTCTTCTAGTAATATATATTCTAGTATTTGGTTTTCTGAATTCAGACAAATTTTGCCATTAATAGACACGTTCTGTTCAAATTGGATCAAATTGATTCCTGGCAATTCTATTCCGTTAACAATGTGGTTTCCCGTTAAAACAATATTCCCTACGTTAATTATTTCTATTGGTTGATTACGTTCTTTGCTTATTATTGCTTCTGGTTAGATAGTGGTTTCCTAATCCTTTTACCTTGGGGTATTCGATAAATACAACGATAATATTATTTTTTTGTACAATTTTAAAAGTGGAAGCATCATCTGTGAATTTAATTTCTAATATTATCTTTATAAATTTTTTGGCTATTTGAATCTATGACTACGTTCCCTAAGTCTTCCTTAACTTTCTTTTTTTGGAATAAAGGTTTATTCTTACTTCTTCTCTGTCCATTGTTTACAAAAATCTTTTGTTGGTGTGCTTGGAGTTTCTTTTTTGTGTCACCATTATCTATATAATTGTGGAATATGTCCGTTGGTCGCTTGTCTGTTACTGTGTGAATTGTTTCGTTGTATTTCTTTGTAGCTAGAGTCATGCTCATGACGTCCTTGATGTCTGTTAGACGTGTAGATTCTTTAACTATTCTAATTAGTTCTGTCAATGTAGAGTGAATTCTTTCTATTGTTCCATTACTTTTTGAGTGAGCTGGTGGTGTAGTTTAATGAGTGATGTTAAGAAGGTTGTACGCACATTTTGCAGAAGGTGAACAAAATGCTGCTTCCTTATCGGTTATCAACATTTTGACGTTACCAAAAAGCGTTAGTAGTTCTATCATTCTGTCTTTTGCTTCCGTCTTCGACTTTACTTGGGTTGTACCGAGATATTTTGAAAATGGGTCTGTCATTGTATGAAAGGACGAGTTTTCGCAGTAGTATATATCTGCGTGGACGCGCTCTCCCCATTCTTCAGGAATTGGAGTCTCTCCAATTGGCTGCTTATTAGGATGTCTCTCATACTTATTCTTTTTACGCATGTAGCGTTTATTGAGAGAATCTGTTTGAAAGCGCTTGGCCAATAATATTTACCTACAATTTGCTTATACACTTTTTTATATATTGTATATGAGCTCGATTGTGTTCAGCAACGATAATAGCTAATTGCTCTTCTTTATCTGTAACATCCTCAACTATTTGGTTACAGAATAAAAATTTAACTGTTGGAAATTCTTCTAAAAGTTTGTCTTTAATTTTGAAGAACAATCTTCAGTACTATAAATTCCTACTGTTAAGCCTGTTTTTATTATTGTTTTTATTTTACTTACGATGTCTAAATCTTTAAAAAGCACTGTATGTCTCCAGTAGCCTGTGTGGATTTATTTTGAAATTATGTTATTGTTAAGTGATTCGTTTAAAATTAATTGCACTTTAAAATTATTGATTTTTTGGTTTACTCTTCTTATATCTGCAATGGGACTACTCTCTGCATTGTGAATAGTTCCTACTTCTGATTCGTCTTCGTTCATCATATTTAGTTGCTGTCTACTGAGAGCGTCGGCTACAACGTTCTCCTTACCTGGTTTGTAGTATATAATTTCTGGGGCGTATTCTTGTATGAAGGCGCGCCAGCGTTTTATTTTTGCGTTTGGGTTCTTATCACCAATGGCAAACGTTAATGGTTGGTGATCTGTATATATGCGGATACCACTCACACCGTAAAGATAATTTCGAAGGTTTTTCAATGCCCATGTTATGGCAAGGAGTTCCTTCTCGTTTGTCGCGTAATTTTCCTAGGCTTTACTTAACGTTCGGCTTATAAAAATTATGGGTCTATTATTTTGACTACGCACTACCTACGGCTGAGTTGCTAGCGTCTGTGGTTAGCTCAAATCTTTTGCTAAAGTCAGGTTGGTTGAGCGTAACTTGATCGCAGAGTTTGTCCTTCAATATTTTAAATGCTTTAATGGCCTCCTTATCAAACTCTATTGTGACTTTTTTGCTACTACTTTGGCCAGTTTTACCATTCTCTCCTCTGAGATACTTGGTCATAGGTTTAGCAAACATCGCGTAATTTCTTATGAATTTACGGTAATAACCAGCTAACCCCAAGAAAGATCTTAATTGACGTTTCTTTGTACCGTCCTCGTTTACACCTGTACCTGTACGGAAGGTAAAAACACCCTGGTATTTTTTTTAAATTAAAGTTAATTTTTCTTTTGTAGAAATTTCATTATTTATATTGAGTGTATTGATTAAAATATCATTAAATATTAAAGGTATCACGCCCTGATCATATTCTAACGTTGAATCCCTAATATTAATATTCCCCTTTACAGTTCTTAATAATTTAATGCCAATAATGGCATCAAAATTTTTAGTTCATTAAGTTCAAAAAATGTATCTTCTACCCCCAAAATATTTATAGCTTGGTGAGTACGAATGATAGTAGTTCCATGAACGCTGTTGACTTGCGACGGAGTTTCAAGCTCTATACTTGGGAACAGCCTTGGTATAATGTAGTTATGCGTTGCCCCTGTCCATCCGTCCTTTTTATGTACGGTAAGTCGTGCCTTACTCTCAAAAAATTACCGCTCTCATTCAAGTAATTGAGGCGTCGAAATTTATGTAACGCTGTTTGGTCACTATTTGCCCGATCTCTTTTGAACGGGTTGTTACCAAAAGAGTTATTGGAACATTGTGGCCTATTATTACTATTAGGTTGAGAGGTGACTTGTCTTGTGGGTACTATATTCCCACTTGATGTGTCCATCCTTTCGGGTCGGTTATTATTAAAATTTTTATAATGTCAATTTTGCTGGAATTGTCTATTCTGTTGTTGAAAAGGTTCCGCGTATTGTCGGTTTTGATGAGTGAAACCGTTTTGGTAAGTTGTTCTATTCTGACGCGGTGGTCTGGTTGTTGGTTGGTCAAAATGGTTTTGTTCGTATTGTCTGGGCTGATGTCTGTAGTTAACGTGACCCATGTTTCAATACCTTGTCTCATTTGATTCAATCTCTTGTGCTCTCGCTAAGGCATTGGGTAAATCCCAGGATTTAGTGAAAATACGATGTTACCTTCGGGTTGGTTTAAACCAGTAACGAATACTAGGAAAGCGTTTTGTCTTGCCCTTTCAGTGAGACATTCGGTTTCAGCGGTTCTAGGACCATAACTCATAATTGTCTTGTTTATTATAAGCGTCAGTAGGTACTCTCGTAACGTCATCGTAAAATTCGTGCAATGGTTTCCTATCTCGTCTCATGTTACCTAATTCTATTTCTAACATATGGATTGGTCTTTTGTCGCTATATGTTAGATCTAATCGACCTAAAATCTTATCAATGTTTAACGGTGTCCCGTGGCTAGTGAGGACATCGTTGGCTTTCCCTATGATTTTGTTCCTCACTATGTTCACCACGGAAAAATATCTTGACCCTCCCTTACACGACTCGTACACCTTCATGGCGTTTATTAGCGCTGTGCGCCAGGAAACGTAATTTTCTCCACTGAATTGTGGTATACACTTCTAACCCCTCTCCACCTATTATCGTTGGATCAATTGTTATGTCCTTATACGGTTCGATGGTGTCTCTTGTTAATTCCGTAAGTTGTTTAACTACTGTCGACAGTTCTTCTGGCGTCATTGTCGTATTTGTGGACTTCTTTTTATAATTTTTCAACAACTACAAGGGATATTTCCTATTTCTACCTGATTTAATTTAATTTTCTCAAACTACTTCGCTTATTTTGACAAGGATATTTTCTTTTTAATTTTAGTTTTAGTTTCTTAAGTCACCTTAATATTTCTTGCAAAGATATGTAGTTTATGTTAATTTTAACTTTAATTCTTTAAACCACTTTGATACTTTTTACAAGGATTTTTCTTATATATTTTTATATTTTTTAATTCTTTTAACCACTTTATTGCTTTCCACAAGGATCCTTTCTTTTTATTTTGTTTTCTATTTATTTCTTTATCTTATTTCTATTCTATGTATATTTATTTATTTATTTATTTATTTGTTGTTTTAATCACTGTTTACTAATTTTTTATATATGTATATGTATATGTATTTTTATACTTTTTTACTCTTTTTTCCAAGGTTTTTAAGTTTTTGTTTTTAATAACGTTTCTAATCAAATAGTTAATAGCATAAATTTGAACTTAATTAAATCGAATTGAAAAGCAAAAGGTAAAATATAACTAGTTCTAGTGACTTTTTTAAAATTAGTTATAATTGTATAATTATATAAATTGCTTTAACTTCCTTACTCTCCGTCGTTGGGTTGAATTTTCAGCGTCAGAGCTTACTTTTCCGATCTATGGGAATCGATGTCCCGTGTTTGCTTAGGGTGCTTTACGCCTTAAGTCTTGGACTCGTTCCCATGTTGTTCAGATTTTAAGTCTGGATTTCTCATAACTTAAATATCAACAAGCAACACCTACCTGCAAAGCTACTATTTACTTACAAACAACAAATACATCAATGCAACAAACTACAAATTTGGCAACAACGAATCAGTTTTTACAAAAATTGGAAAATCAATCCAAAACGAATTTAAAATAGCAAAATACGTACAACGTTAAAGCATACATAGATTCGAGATTTCTATATAACAATATTTATATACAAAGGTAGGTATCTATGTATCAGCCCTATCGAGGTATTCGTTCGGAGAATTTAAGAAACGAAAGTGAATTCCGATCGGAACTCAGATTTCTTTCGAGGTATCCATTGCGGAACTAAACAATGAAGCAAACAATCGCGTTCGTTTTAATATTTTCCTTACAAATTTGTAGTTTAAATTTCCGAATAGATTCCGCAATGATTTTTCATCGGACAACTTCTGAAGAAATTCAACGCGTAGCTGTCAAAAATTGTTGCCTAATCGCATTGCACCGCTGAGCAAAGGAATGCGATGTATTTTGTCGGAAGATTTATACGAAATTCTTATCGGAACGGATACCTCGATAGAAAATTTTCCAATTTCGAACAAATCGGAGAAAATTTTCTTCCGAACGGATACCTCGATAGGGGTGTATATGTTTTCATCGATACATAAAATTATGTCGCTGTTCATTCGATCTGGAAACATCTTTCGTGTAATACGAGAAACAGATCGACACAGAAACCTTGACAACCACTTTACTCATTTTAGAACCAGTGATTTTAAATTTCTTTGAACACATTAACAAAGCTACATCGACATCGACGTTAGACCTAAACCCTAAATTTGATGTTGCTTTGCAAATACTGCCAAACTTAAGATGACATTTTTCAGGTTTATCAACAAAGGAAAATGAAAATATGACAGCCGATTTTTTTATTTCATCAATTTATTTTCGTGTAAGCAATAGAAGATGGTCTAATTTAGTTTGTTAAAACGAATCCCCTTTTGTAAGATAAAAGACGTAAAAAATATAAAAGCTGAACCTTATGATTCCGTTATTGTCACAGGCCTTGAAAAGAAAAAGTTTTAGTTAAACACCAAGATTAAAATTCAAAGTACTTACCACCATCCCATTTAAGCTGTAAAACCTTTTTCTATTAAAATACTGATGTTGTAAATGAATTATTTGATTATCTCGTAAACTTCTAATTAATCTAGACATCATTATTTTGTCTTCTCTTCTAACTTCATTTTCATCTTCAATAAACAAATCAACACTACTTATCATATTTAATTTATTTGCTTTTTTGGCAACAAACAATATTCTTTAATCTTTAATAACATGTATTGAATTTGACAATACATTTATTTGATATTCATTGTTCACTGACATTTCATTTTCACTTTTTAATGTTGGCAGTTTTATTTTCGAAGGCGAACGTCTAAATTCGCCATTCGTAATACCACTGAACTAGAAATTCGCTAAAATGTTCGACGCGAGTCGAGTCATAAAAGTGCCTTAATTGTTTGACCCAATTAAGGAGAGAATTTTGTATATGATAAAAGTTTTATAGTGATACTTGTATTAGGCTTACAGGAACAGGCCTTAACGGTAGGTACACATATAGTAAATTAACAGAAGTCAACTTTACTGCCAGAACGAGTTTTATTATGATTCTTTTTGGAATTAGACGAGTGCAAATATTAAGTAAAACAAAAATAAGAACATCTTTACATTTGAAGAACATATATCGTGAGACACATTGCTAGGATAGTTGCGGTTTGTGAGAGCAAGAACAATCCAAGGGATCCCTTATCACTGGTGTGTTGCATTGCAGCAGGATTCTCTCCTATAAATAATATAATATGTTTAAAGATTAAAATTGAATTATTTTTAGTAAATGTATGTACCATTTAATATGTGAACATTAACTGAGTATGTATTAGCATTTGATGGAATACATGAATATTTTCCAGAATCTCCAGACTTAGCTCGCTGTACTAGTAAGTATGACGTGGTAGTTTCTCCTTTCTCCGTTATCACTGAAACTCCACCTCTTGGAGAGTCATAGTTTATTTTCTAAAAATAAAGAAAAATATGCATAACCTTGTTACATATTTTACGGATATAAAAAACACTTATATAAGAAAAACTATCTTATAAGAAACACGATCAAAAACCCAGTGTCTTTTCTTTATATTTTCTTTTGAAATTAATCGAATATAAGAAACTCGCCTATAGGTAACAAAAACACTCTTATAAGAAATTCATTTTTACGTACCAATACCAATTATGAGAAAAAAAAGAACGTCTAAAAGAAAATTACTTCATCAAAAAACCTTTGTCAAAACCTTTTGTTTACTTATCCTTGTAATACCACCGTTAATGACAGTTTTCCACTTTCCAGAGAAATGACAGCAGTAGTTTTAGAAAGACCACGAAAATTGCAAATATTTTTACATTTCGATCAACATTTGACTTGTTGTTTATACATAAAAAATATCTCGTTGTGTCCAAAAAATGTATCAATACTTTTTTCCTATAAGCCACCATTTTTGAGATATAACGTTTCAAAAAGTTGTAAAAATCTTTAACTTAGATAAATCATCTATACTACTTTTAAAGCTGAAGACTTTGTTTGTTTGAACGCGCTAATCTCATGAATTCATGGTTCGAATTGAAATTTGTTTTCGTGTTTGATAGTACATTTATCGAGGAAGGTTTAAAGCTTTATAATATTACGCTATGACCAAGTGGAAAGAAACATCAGTGAAAAATGTTGCAAAAACGGGGAAAATTATTCATCCTTGAGGTGCTCCGTTATTTGTTTCAAGGCACTGATTTCAGGAACTGCGTTATTGAATTGAACAATTCTTTTTGTGTTGGAAATATCATTTACCCAGAAGTACTTAAAAATATATATTTTTAAAAACTTTATCTTAATTGCAGCTAGACATAAATATTTTGATTTTTACAACTTTTTGAATCGTTATATATCGCAAAAACGGTGGCTCGTAGAAAAAAAGTATACATTTTTTGTAGATAATGGCATTGTCTACAATTTCTTCCTGAGGTAATTTATGATAAAACTAACTGTTTTGCTAAAAATCGCGAAAAACTCATTTCGTTGACATTTGATTGAATAAAAATTTTTCCACACATATTTTAACTATATTTTAAACAATCTTACCAATTTTTAGCTTGTAACAAAAGTACCACGAGGAGTTATGCCTCACCTTCCCTTACCACCATTACAACCCCTAGCTACAGGCACTAGAGGCTGATCCTGGCAGCAGGAAGGTGAGGGTGTCCAGGCAACGGCAGCTTGGCATGCTTGCATAGGCACGACCTAGCTCGCCGGAGGGGGGGTTCTTGCTGCCGCTGCACTGGACGGTGCTACGACTTCATGCCATAAACGATTCCAAAATAAACTAAAGATGGGGACCCGAAATGTCCAGCTGTGTGAGGGGGGAGTGAAGTTGTTGAGGGGGGGAGGGTCGAAGTTGTTGTTGACCCTCGGAGGATTTGCCCACCCATGTATCCGAAAGATACCACCTTGACTACTGCAACCTCCATTATCTGCAGTAGTCCCTTACTCGACCTTGCACCCACCTAGACCTTACCCTTACATTGTTTCATCACCTCCACCTCTTGGAGGTCTTTTTACGCCACCATGGTTGGATCGACTGAAAAAAAAGAAATCCTAAAAACTTCTCAACTGCCTTCCCATAAACAAATTCCCGCGATCATTTATCCAAATAAAAGAAAAGTTTTTTTTTTTGTTTTCATCCACGTTATAATAATTTATGTAATTTTTATTACAAAAAAAAACTTAAAACTAAATTACAAATAATTATTATATCATCAGGTAAGTATAATTTAAGTCTTTTTTTTTTTATTTTTTTTACAGGTAAAAATTCTTAAGTTGGTGTTGTATTATTATTTCTTATTTCTTTTATTACCATATATATTAAATTTATATTATGTTTATATACTATTACGTTATATTAAAATTACCATAATATATTAACAATATATTATAAAAAATATTAATAAAAATTTTAAATAGTTTTAAGCTAAGTATTAAGGTAAATATAATGTCTCATTTATTATAGGTTTTAAGGTAAGTATAATGTCTCATTTAATATAGGTTTTAAGGTAAGTATTTCGGTAAGTATAATGTCTCATTTAATATAGGTTTTAAGGTAAGCATTTCGGTAAGTATAATGTTTCATTTACTATAGGTTTTAAGGTAAGTATTTAGGTATATATACTGTTTCATTTACTATAGGTTTTAAGGTAAGTAAAAAAAAATTAAGTAAGAAATGTGTAAATTTTTTTTTTTCTAGGTAAGTATCCAACTCTTTATTCTGTATTTAATATACATATATGTTTTTTTTTTTCTTTTTTTTTTTTTTTGAAGTGTAAAAATGGAAATTTTAATTATAAAAAAAATCAGGTAAATCCTTTTGTAGATAATAAATTAATAAACAAACTTACCAACCTTTTTACTCCGACCTCCCAGCTGCAGTGCACTACGGTGGTGTCTCGTTGGCTATTTGGGAAAGTTATTTTTGGTTTGTTATTTATTTGTTTTATAATTAAAAAATTTCCGTTTTTTTTTGTTTCTTTTTTTTTTTTTTGGTTTTTGGATATTAATTTTCAATTTTAGGTGTTTGTAATATTTCTATCTATATGTAGTTTAGTTATGTAAACATTTTTTTTTTTTATTATTATTTAAAACCTTTTAAAACCTGTTTTTTTCTTTTATTATTTATAACCTTTTAAAACCTTTTTTTTTTTTAAAGGAAATAGCACTTAGCTAATTTTAACAAAAAAAAAATTTAACAATAAAAAAAATAAAAGTAAAACTAAAATTCTTGGAAGTAACACATTCGCACAATACACTATATTTCACAACACTAGGTAATACGGATAAAGGAGCACAATATGAAGATAGGGTAAATTTGTCAGAATTGGGAGCGCGACTGGATCACGGGAGGGTAAAACACAAAGGACACAATTTCTTTAAGGATGATGATGATGATGATGATGATGATGATGATGATGATGATGATGATGATGATGATGATGATGATGATGATGATGATGATGATGATGATGATGATGATGATGGTGATGATGATGATGATGATAATAATGATGATAATGATGATAATGATGATAATGATGATAATGATGATAATGAAGATGATGATGATAATAATGATGATAATGAAGATGATGATTAAGTGACACTGATAATGATTTTTTTTTTCTTTGTATGGGCTATTGCGTTGTGGCGGGTTTTTTTTTGTTCTTTGTAACTTTATCACTTATATTTTTTTTAATATTATTTTTTAATTTTTTTATATATAAATATATGTATGTATATGTTTGTTTCCTTTTTTTAACACGTTTATTAATTTCTGTTTATTTTTAATCACAAGAAAAAACTTTAAGTATGTATACGTATGTACATATCTTTTAAAAGTAATAATAATATTTATATTCATAATAATAATAATTATATTTTCGTTATTTTTTTTCGTATCTACTGCACTGCTGCTTTTACTTTTCTTGTAAGTCCTTTTTTTTCAATTTCGAATAGCTAATCGCAGCCTTTTTCTTTTTTCTTTATTTTTGCACAAATAAAGAATTTATTTTTTTGTATTAGTTTTTGTTACTTTATTTTTTTATTTTTTTTCAGATTTAGCACCCGCACTCGTTTATAGCTCGTCACCAACTGACCTACTTCGCATTTTCCTTCAACCCATTTAGCCTTGGCCTAGTTTGGCTCCTCCTCCTTTAGACCAATTGTTATTTTTTTCTATTTTATAGTTTTCGCCAACGGTCCATACCTACACCCGCATCATTACATAGCTAATCACCTCACATCGATCAGCGGGATCGATGATCGGATGATTAGCTATGTAACTGACCCCCCTGCATGTATGTGCCTACGTATGTAGCACACACATCGGATGACACGGTGGTCAGTTAGATTTGGGTGTTCGGTTTCTATGCAGATTTAGCGATTTAACTGACCATCTGGTATGTATGTACTTATGTATGTACTTTCGTGTGTACGTCGGGTGGTGTGATGGCCAGTTACGATCGC
>LR989928.1:55365973-55451753 GCA_905146935.1 Scaeva pyrastri
TTAATGTTGGTCCAAATAAAAATCATGTATAGGGCTAAACAGAAAAAACAGAAACAACAAAATTGAAGCACAAATTAACATCACTCCAAAAATTCATGACTTCAATAATATCAATAATTTAGGATGGAGAAAGTTTTCCAGGTTTAAATACAACTCCTGAAGAATAAATAAATAATAGTTACTTGAGAACATAAATGCATATATATATTATATATACATATATGACTTTATATCGTAAACTACCGATTTAGTATTTATTTTTCAATACAAAATCAAGAAAATAAATTGAAACTAAATTGAAGGTCGGTGATAGAATTAAGAGTACCTAAGAATTATAACTAATTAAAACTAAACTAAAACTAATTAAAACTAGATAAGACTACTTATTTATTTAACATTACTTAAGACTACTTAGGAACTACATACTTACAAACTAGAACAGTCACAGTAAGCTTTTTTTTTTGTTTTTTTTTTTTTTGGTGTGCGAGGACGTCTCGATCAAAAAGGAGCCACCTTTCTACGGCTCTGCGGCTGACTATCTAAATAGAGGAATGCATCGGGTGGAAAAAATCCACTTAAATAAACGCATGATTTTTTGGGTTATAGGCCCCAAAAATTAAACAGTTACTCGAGGACATCGCTCTTTCAATGTGACCCCAAATCAGCTTAAGAAGCAAGTTATCTACTCTGTTTATGTTGGCTCCATTGCATAGAACCTGGTTGGAATAGTAATGTTTGTACTCCGACTCTGGTGTGCTGTGTAATCCAAGCCAGTGTATAAGGCACTGCCTCTCAAACACCCGAATCTTTTCCATTTGAGATGGGGCAACGTTGAACCATACCAGGCAACCATATGCAATCATTGGCCGAATAAGGGCCATGTAGCAAATCACTTTCACCCTGGTGTCTATCCGACTGCTATAAAAAAGCCATATAGCTATCTTGAGATACAGACCACACTACTTCTTTATATCTACATCTACACTGTACACATGTGTCGGTGTGCGAATTTGTATGTGCTGTGTATGGGCTGGTATACGTATACTGTGCACACTGCACACACCGACTTTCGGTGTCAGGCATGGTGCATGGAGCGAATAAAGAAAGATCAAAAGATTTTGATATTTTGTCATTTGGTGACGGTGTTGCTGTTTTAACTATATTTTTTGTCGCTAGATAATTTAAGCTACTTTTCTAGTGAATTTTCCCAATTTTTTTTGAAAAAACTACTTCCATGGTGATGTTGCATCCTTGGCATTCTAATTTGATACTTCGGAAATGATATTCGATTGATTCTTTTTTTGACCACAAATACTGAACTGAATTAGGAACGTTACGACACCAAAGAAATCCAAACAAGTGTTACTTAAGTAACAAATCAACACACCTTTTTTAGTTTTTAATCAGTTTTACATTTATTTTTTTTAATAAAATAGTAGAGAAAAATAAAACCACATCCATAAAAACATCTGGAAATTCGCATTTTGAAAGCATGTTAATGCTTGTCCTAAAATTTTTGAGATTGCATTTTTTAAAAATAAAACTGTAACCGAAATTTTTTAAAATGATGTAATAACTCTCTGAGAGAGTTGGAAATATAGATTGACAGTTATTTCTGATCTCTGTCACATATAGTGATTGCGTTTCTACGATTTATTTTGTGTAAAATCTTAAAACAGTAATTATTTATTTTTTATTTGAACTTACATAAATGGTATTTATACAACGCTAAATTATTTTTTTTTGTGAAAATTGACTTTTTTATATTTGTACCAATTGATTTTTTATTTCGAAAATTCATCATATCTAACGGATTTTTAGGTCAATCTAGTGACTTAATCCAATCAAATTCTGAAAATCTGAAGTTATGAATTAAAATGTCCAGTCGAGATTTCAAATTCTGTACGTCATTACCTAGGTGAATCTTATAAGATGCGAAAAAAGCTACAAAGAGTTGGTTGAGTTAATACAAGTAAAAAATCATTTGGGGGATATATCTCCCTGCATTTAGGTGGGAAGGGAAATTTTAGAAAAAAACAGTAAAACCTGCAGTCGTTGTATGTTTTTGGAAAGCCATTAATCTTTTATTTAATTCCCTTTTTAAGAAAAGTCAATAGGACCTAATATGGAATACCTTAATTTCTCTAAGGATATAATTATACATCGCAAAACACGTCCATCTTTTGTTTCATTCGGTCTATTTACTAGCGCACTCACACCATCGTGTCAGTTTCGCGGACGCTACTCCTGTAACAACCGGTGTTTGTTTTCTTATCAGACAGAAATTTTCATAGGTAAAGTAATAAATGAGTAGCTATTACCAATTATTAGGTATGTATTTATACATTAGGGTGTTACACTTTTTAGTAGGTACATACATATATCAAAATTATATTTATTTCAACATTCTGTGAACTTCTGTAAGTAAAACATTGTCAATTGAAAAAATATTTAAACGATTTTGAAATAGTGCAAAAATCCAAATATGGAATAGTCTTTGGTGTCTAAATATGGGTTTGATACTTGGATCCGTGACTTTTCCCATATTTTACATATTTTATTTTAATTTATATTTAAGTCCATTTTAGATATTGATATAACGATTTTTGCTTATACTCCATATTTGGGTACCTATTCCATATATGGTTACTTTTTTGAGAATTTGAATTTTGTGTTAGATTTTAAAAAGGAGACAAAAAATCAATTTTTTTTTAAATTCCCATAGGGAGTTATTGTAATCGGTCCGATTTGTCAAATTGAAATTTTTGACAAATCTGGACGTTTCAAGGTTCCTCGAATCTAGATCCGTCATTTGTAGAGAGATGTCTGTGTGTGCGTGTGTACGTACGTTCGTACGTTCGAGATACCCTTTTTCGTCCACAGTATCTCAAGAACGAGTAGAGATATCAACTCCAATTAAATTTTGTTCGACAGGTTATAACTTCGAAAGATGGAGAAAGGACTTTCATAAAAATTGGTCAAGCGGTTTTTTCACTATAGCAGTTTAAAAAAAAAAAAAATGTTGGTTGGAAGCAAATATCTAAGGAATGGATAGTGCCATTGACTTCAAATAAATTTTATTGTAAACATTGTAATGTGATACAGATTTGATATAAATTTTGAAAATTTTCAACTTACCGTTATTTTTTTAAATTGAAAAACTAAAAAAAAAAATGTTGGTGCGAAAATATACAATGAAGGAAAAATGATATTATCTTCAAAACTATTTTCTAATATGTGAAACGATGTTTTCTACATCTGGTAAAAGTTTGAAAAAAATTCAGTTGACAGTTTTTTTACAAGAAATAAAAAAGTACAAAAAATTCTACCAAAAGTTGGTAAAAAGTTTTTTTTTGACTTGTATATCTCGAGAATGAGCACCGATATTGACTTCAAACTTATTTTTTTAAACAAAATACAATTATTAATATATGCTAAAATTTTGACAAATATCGAATTGACAGTTGACAGTCTTTTTATAAAAAATAAAAAACTTTGACAAAAATTAGCCGAAAAATGCCAAAAGTAGTTAATTGACTTTAATATGTCCAGAGTGATAAATCATTTTAAATTCGGATTTTATTTAATTTTTGCATAGTAGAATTGTCAACTTATGATATATTTTTGACAAATGTCGAAATGACAGTTTTTTTACTAAAATATAAAATTAAAACTGAGATTTACAGAAAAGTGTCATAAATTGTTTTTCGACTTAATTATCATCACTCCAAACAATGATATTGACTTCAAATGTATTTTATTTTCAACCAACTCGTAACGCATTTGTCAATACCTAAAAAATGGTAAAATATTGACGAACATCAAATTAAAATTCTCACAATAAATACAAAACTACAAATATTTATAAAAAAATTGGTAAATATTGTTTTCAGATTCAATATCTCTGATATTTTTTATGTTAATAAAATTGTTATCAAATACATAAAAAGTTAATCAATTATTAACAGGAACGCCAAGTTTGCAAATTATGCATAATGGGAAGTTATCAGTGTGGGTCGCACCCAGCCTTTTTTTATTTATTAATGTAAATCTAAATACTATATATTTTCTATTCATGGTTTGTTTTTAATAATTTAAGATTTCATCAATACATACAACTTTAAAAACTAAAACCTATTATCTTATGTATATATGTATATGTGTAATATATATAAGTATGTACATACATATATCATACAAAATTATCTAAATTAATTTGTAATAACACATTTGAAATTAGTAAATGAGGGCTTATACCTAATATTTTATTTTTCTTTGCTGCTTGGCAAAAAATGCTTTTTCAAGATTTAATTTTGGTTTACTGTCAACGCTATCCATCATATCAATCATTTTGTGGCCGCCGCGCCGTGGATATCTCGAATAAATTATATATGAGCGGCCCGATTTTCGATCACTTTTTGTAACAATTAGGGCCTTATGTCAGCAATAACGCACCAATATTCTCTTCCAAGGCATCATTGAAATCGAACTTATCTGCGTAGACAAGCGATTTCACATAACTCCACACAAAATAGTAGAGCTGGGTTATCACACGAACTTCGTGACCCTCGAAGAGGTAATGCGCTCACCAAAAGTTTCCTTCAATAAAATTATTATGTCGTTGGCTGTATTTCGAACAAAGTTAAAATTATTCATGTTTTTTTTAGCCAGGAGAATCAAATAAAGCAGTTGTGTAACTGCTTCAATGTTCCATGTATTGTAGTTGAAAAATTCATAAATCTACTACAAAAACACAAACGGGTAGAGATATCGACTCCAACTAAATAAGAACAGTGATTGAAATAACTATTTTGTTGCTATAATTGGATACAAAATATAAAAAAGTATAAACAAATATAATTCATTGTTTGTCGTTTCCTTACCAAAACTTTGGTTCAGGCCATGCATTTTTATAAAAAAAAAGTTGCCAGCTACAGGAATCGAAGTTAAGACCCCTCACGTCTAGAGCGGAGATCTTACCAGGACATCACGATCTCTACTGATTTGGGTGTGCGCAAATTGCTAAATATTGTTAAAATTAGCAACCAAAATTTAATTTCTTTGTTTAACATATTTTACAAATTTTTTTTATAATTTTTTTTTGAGCCCTAAACCTTCTACTCTTATTCCTCTTTAACAACCGGTTTGGCTGGTTAGTGAACGAACACAAAAAAACAGACTTTCTTTTATATACCTACTAGCTGACCCCGCAGACGTTGTTCTGCCCTGTTTTTCAAATTGTGTGAAAGAAATTGCTTTTAAATCTTCATATCCAGGTTCTAATAAAGTTTTATTATTCATAACTTAACCAATGAGCGCAATTTTTAATCTCAATTCGATTAATGACTTTTGAAATTCTGGAAACGCCATTCATTTTTTGTTTGCAAAATAAAAGCGTCTCCCAGATCTTTTCTCTTCACATACAGGAATACAGGACCATGAACAATAGCAACTTATATGATTAGATTTTAAGATTCAAAAAGCATTTACAGAATAGATGGCATGAAGATACCAGCTCCAATCAAGCATAAAAACCTATAAATGAACCTTATATTTTGTTCACTATGTTTTCCTTGTATTTCTTAAACACAATCTTGAGGCACTATTTTCTGCTTCTTTCCATATCCAATTTATCACAAATATATAGCTAGCTTTCTATTGGTAAAAGAATTTTAAAAATCGGTTCAGTAGATCTAGAGATTACCTAATACAGTCTTAAAAATGTTACCAACTCTTTCGAGAAACTATGCATTTAGGTACTGTGGCCGTTTTATCAAAAATTCAATTCGGTCATTCTAAACTTCAATCTTCAATGTTATGACTGTTTTGTAAACAGTGCTATTTGGCATGTCTAAATTATTTCAATAAAGAAATTCAGATTTGAAAAGTGGCAACCGTTTGTCTTGATCACACTTCCAGGAGGACACTTTTTGTATTTTCTTATCGATAATAATAAATATTGATGTTTAATGTCAACTTTGACTATTAACTGTCAGTTAATTAGTTCAAAACCAAGGTGGCGGTTTAAAATATGTGTCGAAATTCGACACCATTCATCAAATCTTGTAAGACTTTTAATTTCGTAAGCAATTTAATTTAAAATATTGAAGGAAAAAACATTTTTTTAATATATTATTTGGCATAGTACAGTGTTCAATAGTGCAGAGACAAAAATGAGCCATAGTGTGTTAATTTTCATTGTTTTTAAGATATATTCTGCTATTCCGGGTAAAGACAAATCCAATGAATCAATAACCATGAAAATTGGTTCAGCAGATCTCGAGTTATAAGTGTTGCAACAAACCCGTCTTTGTTTTATATATATGTATAATAGTTAATAGATAATAGATATAGATATAGATATAGATATAGATATAGATATAGATATAGATATAGATATAGATATAGATATAGATATAGATATAGATATAGATATAGATATAGATATAGATATAGATATAGATATAGATATAGATATAGATATAGATATAGATATAGATATAGATATAGATATAGATATAGATATAGATATAGATATAGATATAGATATAGATATAGATATAGATATAGATATAGATATAGATATAGATATAGATATAGATATAGATATAGATATAGATATAGATATAGATATAGATATAGATATAGATATAGATATAGATATAGATATAGATATAGATATAGATATAGATATAGATATAGATATAGATATAGATATAGATATAGATATAGATATAGATATAGATATAGATATAGATATAGATATAGATATAGATATAGATATAGATATAGATATAGATATAGATATAGATATAGATATAGATATAGATATAGATATAGATATAGATATAGATATAGATATAGATATAGATATAGATATAGATATAGATATAGATATAGATATAGATATAGATATAGATATAGATATAGATATAGATATAGATATAGATATAGATATAGATATAGATATAGATATAGATATAGATATAGATATAGATATAGATATAGATATAGATATAGATATAGATATAGATATAGATATAGATATAGATATAGATATAGATATAGATATAGATATAGATATAGATATAGATATAGATATAGATATAGATATAGATATAGATATAGATATAGATATAGATATAGATATAGATATAGATATAGATATAGATATAGATATAGATATAGATATAGATATAGATATAGATAGAAGATAGATGTAACAAATTTCAAAAAATGGAATACCTAATTCTCTCCTTGTAGTAATTACTTTAATAAACTTTAACTCATGATAACTACATTATGTACCTACTTACATATTTTTTTTTTTATAATTATAATATGTATGTATACACTTTTTTATATTAAAAACCTTTATTTCGGCATCATACGACGTACAAATCTGAGACTGAAATTTTCAAATTATTTTTCAGAGATTTAAAAAAAACTCTTATTTTCCTTAGTTGCTATATTAGTGATTAACAAGTTAACAAACTTATTGAAAATCTTATTATTAATCCGGTGCCGACATAAGAACCCACCCTCAAAAACTGTGGAACTTGATTCAATAGTTTTATTGAAGTTTAAGGTATGTAGGTATATTTGAGCAATAACAACACACTAGACGTAAAATGAAATGAATTCCGTAAATTTATGTATGTATGAGTATTTATGTATGTATGTATGTATACATTGTACAATATGCTTTCGATGCCACTCCTGCGAATTATTCCTCGCAACTTTACAGTCACAAATAAGGTTGGGCACTTTTTACCTATCCTTTTTGATATAAGCCACCGAATAATCTCCCTATACGTTTACCAAATCAACAAGCAATTATTTAATGAGTAAGCACACCCATCAAATGTCCCACATTTAGCGCTTGGTGCTCTCATTTTTTATAGGTTTGGTTATGGTTATTTGTAAGTTGTCCTTAACATGTGATGACCGTAAATTAGTATCCGAGGGGATCAGCTAGACCCTTTCAAAGGTTAAAATAAAAAAATTTAAAAACACAGACATTTTGGAATATCACCATTCCAATTTAATACTCAGATTCGAGTATGCCTTTATTATATTAGGATTGAGAATGCTTTTAATTTTTGGAAATATTTGTATGCACTTGTACAATGTACTTTGTACATACATATGTTAGTACTAATTGTTTTTTCAGACAGAGTTCAAAAAAGAAATACTCACTGAGAGAAAATCCACTCTTCAAAATCCACTTTACAAACATTTTGACTCTCCCTTTTATAAACTTGAAAATACTCCTTACTGATTGCAGTATCATTACTTCCAAGAAATAATTGTTTTTCCAGTTGAAGTAACGTTCGCAATACATAAACTGTGTATTTCATGCTAGATTTCCTATAAAACAAATATTGACTTACTGTAGAAAGAAGCGTTAAAAAGTTACACAAGTTTAAAAAAAAATGTTAAACGGCAAACCCATCAGTGTTTCCCCTATTGTGAGTAATCTATCTTCTTCTTCTATATACCTACACATATAAAAATCAATGCCACTTTTCGTTGTAATTCTATATAACTAAAGAACGGGTTCACCTATCCAAACCAAATTTTTACGCTTTGTTCGGACTATTGTAACGGCCTGATTTTGCCTTTGGTTCAAATGGCTGGTAATCCCCTCTGAACTAGCTCTCTTTCGTGGGTTCTTGAACCTAGACCGTCAACAAAAAAAAATCCAGCCTTCCATGCGTCCAAAGATTTAAATAAGACGCGCGAGCAAAATCTCCTCAACCCACCCTACCATGATTGCCTCACTCGCCAGGACAATCCCTTACTCCGCTCCTTCATCTTTATTCTTACCTCCTTATCTTTTTACTCCCCTTCTCATCCTCCTTTTATTTCAAAATTTTACTCCATTTTTATTTTTTTATTGGGTCTATTTCAAATAGATTTTTAAAAAAAAAATAAAGCATTCTTTTAAAATTACAATTATATCAAAATTTTGTTTTATTAAAAAAAATGTGTATAAATAAAAAAATTTAAACGTTTTCATATAAATGATTATTAGTTTTAATATAAAATTAATTAATTAAATGTATCTTTTTTTTATATTTATATTTTAATATGCGGAATTTATTGGAAACAAAATTTACGAATCTCGACAACCATACGTCATCGACTTTATTCTCAAGTTTTGGGAATTATCTTCCTCTTTTGTCTAATATTTTTTTTTTGATGTAAAACAATTAATCGCGTAGCGTTAGAAATTAATTACTTCAATTATTATGATATCCAGGTATTTATAACCTTGTATTTCCTAAACGAATCAAAAAAACTTACCTCCTCATCCGTTGAAGTGGCCACTACATTCGATGAAGCAGGTTCCTCTCCTGACTTTTGATAGGAGGCTATATGATGTACACTTTCTCGAACAAACAATAATTTAAAGCACTAATTTTTGTAAGCACTACGCGAAATATATATATATCTAATTTTTTTTTTTTATTCGCGGTTCCCGAATGTTTGCTCCGATTCGCACTTTTTATTTTCTTTAACAACCGCACTTATTAAATTTTTTCTTTTTTTTTACAATTATATATATATACATATATGAATATCTATCAAAATTACAAATAAAAATTTTAATTTATGAAATTTGTTACTTTTAAGTTATTTCACTTAGATAAAAAGTATAAAAATTTTGAGGTTTTTCTTATTTCTCTAGTTTTGCTTTACAGCGTTGCGGCAGCCTTGGACCGAATTTTAGTTTTGCCTCTTTTTTTTTTTTTTGGAGGTGCAAGTTTCTTGCAAAAAAATCTAGATTAAAACCCTTAACAAAGGGTTAGTTTCCTGTTTTTTTTCTTTCCTTTTCCTTTTCTTATGAATTTGACTTCGTTTTTCTTTATAAGTTTAATTGTTTCAAGGATCAAAATTTTATTTTAAATACCAAATTATTTAGAATTGAAATTTGAAGATGAATTTGTCTAAGACGATGTCTTCTTGGGCAGCTCTTGAATTGAAAAGAACTATAATTTAAATTCAAACTCTACAACTGCCTATTCTTTATGTATTTAGGGAGAATCCAGTAAGCTTATTCTAGTTTTACCTACACCAACACCTTTTCAATTACAATCGAACACAACTCTTAAATTGAAAGAGTTTCCTCTCAGCTCTACTCTCCGATATCGTATACTCTACTCAACGAACGCAACCATGTTTTTTTAAGACCATTAATGGTATAATAGCGTTCTACGATCTTTACGACCTTCCATTGGCTTTCTATCATGTTTGACAGATCACCGTGGGCGGCTGTAATCAAAACATTTTTATTTTGTGTTCGTTTCCTTCTTTTTTTTTTGTCTGATTATTATTCTTGATCATAGTTAAAAAATAACTATTATCGTTACAGGGCTTTGCTTTTTTCTGGACAACTCTTGTCGGAAATATGCAAATGAACCCACGCCTAATTTATTCGGTTCGCTAATAATTTCGCAAGTGAAAAGTGTAATTATAAAAAAGTGTGTCTGCCAAAATAAGTGTTAAAGTCTATTGCACAAAAATTGAGATTTTATTGAGGTAGTTTAAATGTTATTAAACTGAAAGAATTGTTCTAAAAGAAAATATTAAGAGTTTTTTTTTTTTTTTTTGAGGCAAAAAAATGTCTATATAAACAAACGATAAAACGGGTGACAACGGAAAACATGAAGTGTGAAAGAGACATTTGTAGTCTTTCGTAATCATATGCATGAGTGTGACAAAAAGTGATTCCGTTCGAATAATGTAAACAAATCGAGAATATTTACGAAACTTATCGGGATTTTCCTTCGAAATTAAACTTTATTTACTTTTGTGTTACCGTTCGAGTTTAATTTAAATCGAGTGATTTGCCGTCGGGATTTTGTTACTCAGTGTATTGCCGTCGGTAAAAAAAGTTTGAGTAATTTTGGTTTACATCGGTTGGTTAATTGCATTCAAATGTTTAGCAAAACAAATAATAAAATAAATAAAGTTTAAAGCCTAAAATTTTATTGCACAGTTTATAATTTGGTAAAAAAAATGTCATTGTAATGTTCAAAATTAGTGTTTAGAATAATAGATGAATATCTATGAATTCTATTGAATAAAATTTAATTTGTCTAGTGTTATACGTCGGTAAAATAGTCAAGTGAAATAAATAAGCGTTTTATTGTCATATCACAAGTTGAATTGTGGAAATCTTTTGAAATTTGTTCGTCAAGTATTCTTTGGACGGAAGCAGTATTTCGTGTCAAGATTTTTGCCAATGTGGGACGCGAACCCACTTACAAGTTGACTAGCCGGGCATAAACATTTAGAATTTGTCAGATAAGTACTTTATTATATTTTATTACTTGAAAACGATGCTTTGTGTCAAATTATGTTTCTTTTCCAGGTTTTTATTGGCGTATATCTTTTGCATGGAAGATACCTATTGTTTTTCCGGCGCGGGTTTCTAATTCGTACATGCAGTTTCCGATTGCTTTTCGAATGCGACATTTGACAAATTTAGGAAGAAGTTTGGCATTAATTCCCGCCGCAAAATTGCTTTGGGCAAAATTTCTATGGAAAACTTCTTGGCCTTCCCGGTAAGTAACATATTTTGCTCGTGCGTTGTATGTATTTTTGGACTTAACGTGTGCCCTGAAAAGATTCTCCGACAACGTCTGTCTGGCAAGCGTAGTTTTCAAAGCATTCGGCAGGACTAACATTTCCGGGTCTCCTAAAGCTCCTAGTGCTCTCAGAATTTTGTATGATGATCCGTGTGTCATCATGTTCTGTCCAAAAAGAGCGAAGTAAGGCTGACAACCTAAGGAATCATGTGTGTCTGATCGAAGAGCACAAGCTATGCTGGACAAATGTAAATCCCAGTCGGATTGCTCTTTGGATATCAGCACTCTAAGTTTGCTGAGGACACTTCGCTTGACTCGTTCGGCAATGTTAGCCTGAGGAGAATACAATGCCGTTCGCACATGTTGAATACCATAGCCTGCCAGGAATTTCTTAAAATCGTTGGAAACGAACTGACGTCCGTTGTCCGAATGAATCTTTTCAGGGGTGCCGAAAGCGTGAAAAATGTCGGTTTCTAAAAACTGGATGACTTTAGCCGAAGTTGCTTTTGACATCGCTTTTAAAAAGGGATATTTGGTAAAGTGATCTACGACTATAAAAATGTAAACATTACCTCGTTTCGTCCGCGGATAAGGTCCTAAAAAATCTATATATAGTCGTTGCATAGGTCGTTCGGTTAAGGTTTGTTTCGTTATCGGTGTACGAAGTATAGTGTTTGGTGCTTTCACCATTTTACATATGTCACATTCTTTTACATATGCCTTGATGTCTTTAGGCCAGTAAAATTTTGTTTTTATGCGAGCATATGTTTTCGCAAATCCACTGTGACAACTTAATTTAGTATCGTGAGATAGTTCAATGCATTGTCTGGTAAGCGCGTCGGGTATCCAAAGTCGCCATAGCGAATCTTCTTCGTCTATTTCTCCTGTCCTGAACTTGATCCTTTTATAAATATATTTTCCTGATACTACTAAATCAGGAAGCGCGGATTGGTTGGAGTTGATACTCTCTCTCAGTAGGGAATATTGCTTCGAATCAAACTCAACCGAATCAAGGTCAATTTCGCCGCATATAGTCGTATTAACTTCCTCAAACTCATATTCTTCTACGGCTACTTCTGCAGTAACCTCTTCCATATGCATCCGAGACAACGAGTCAGGCACTATGTTGAGGGATCCCTTTCGGTGTTCAATTTTGAAATCATAGCCTTGTAGTTCCAGACTCCACCGAGCTAGTCTACCGTTTAACTCCTTCATAGACATTAACCATTTTAAACTGGAATGGTCAGTTATCACGGTGAAAGATGATCCATCAACATAAGGCCTGAACTTACGTATGCTCAGAACAGCTGCAAGACATTCCTGTTCGGTAACCGTATAATTTTTCTGAGATTTATTCAGCTTCTTCGACATATATGCGATTGGTTTTTCGTTATCGTTCTCATCCAACTGAAAGAGAACACCACCTACACCTTCCGACGAAGCATCGCACTGAATAATAAAAGGTTTTTGAAAATCGGGTTGTGCTAATACAGGTGCCGATGAAAGTGCTGTTTTTAAAGTATGAAACCCTTTCAAGGCTTCAGGTGTCAATTCGAATTTAGCTTTTTTCTTTAGACAGTCCGTAAGTGGAGCTGCCAGGTCAGCATAATTTCTGATAAACCTCCTATACCAACCGGTCATTCCCAAAAACCTTCTAACTTGTCGGACAGTAGTTGGTACAGGGAAGTTAATCATAGCGTCAATTTTGTCGGGGTTTGTTTGCAAGGTACCTTGACCTACGATAAATCCTAAAAATTTTATTTCTTGCATGCAAAACTTACTTTTGTCAAGATTTATGGTAAGATTTGCTCGCCTTAAACAAGCCGCCACTTCACTAAGGATTCGCATATGCGATTCAAAGTCAGATGTACAAATAAGTAGGTCATCTAAATAAACAAATACGTTTTCACGGAGTGAGCCAGGTATTACTTGGTCAATAACTCTACACATCGTTTGACCCGCATTGCTTAAACCGAAAGGCATCACTTTAAAATGGTAGAGAGGTCTACCTGGTACAGCAAAGGCGGTCTTTTCTCGAGATTTTTCGTCAAGAGGAATTTGCCAATACGCGTCCTTGAGGTCTATACCAGTTATAAACCTCGTGTCTTTAATACGGCTAAGTAGTCCTTCCACGTGTGGTAATGGATATGCATCTTTGACGGTGACTGCGTTGACTTTGCGGAAATCTAAACAGAGACGAACTTTGCCTGGTTTTCTTACCAATACCACTGGACAACTCCAAGGCGAGTTACTCACTTCGATTACGTTTAGTTCTAGCATTCGGTCTAATTCTTTATAAACTTCGTCTTGACGAACTGGGGATAAGGGATAGTGTCGAGATTTTATAGGAACAGCAGTTCCGGTGTCAATGACATGACAACCTAGATTGGTTTTTCCCAACCCTAAAAGTACAAAGTTAGGGAATAGACTTTTTACCCTTTCTAACTCAAATTTTTCTTCTGTTGATAATTTCAATAACTCCGCCTCATCCTTAATATTTATTTCGTCTTCACCTAAATCAACTTCGTTTTGGATTTCGGAAATTTGAGGCATTAACTGAAAATCTCTCCAGAAATCCATCCCTAAGTAGAGTTTTTGAGTAAGGTTAGGAATTAGATATAAGGTAAGGTGTTTGGTTAAGCCATTGTACATTATTTTGACTTCACAGTAGCCAACTATGTCATGCGAATTGCCATCTGCAGTACGTACCACATTTTTATATGGTTTAACTGTAACACCAACCCTTTTCACTAATTCCCAACAATCGTTACCCAAAGCTGAGATTGAAGCTCCACTATCTAACAATCCAAACACAGATTCTTCATTTAAGTATACATTGGCGTACATTCTTCCATCTGTATTCGAACATATAATTGTATCAATAATTTTTTTCTTTATTTGCCTTCGATTTTGGAACCGATGCCGACATTTTTTTGTATGTAAACTGGCAATCTTAGGTACACCAGTTCCGAAAATTCTTTGTCGAGTTTTTAAATAATTAATTTTTCGCTCATGAAGGGATTTAAGAGCATATGTTTTTACTGGGTGTGATTGAAAACTCGTATCTGTAATTATTGGAGTTCGTTCCAAAATCTTCGTTGGAACATCAGCGTCAGAATCTTTGTTTGATAGCTGCTTTACTTTGTCTACTTTCGCGAGTGGTCCGGACCCTCTCTTGCGGAACGAAATTCCCCACTCTTCTTCTCGTTCCCCGGTTGGTTTCCCGAATGCTTACCGCAGTCAATGGTATTGACATTTTTATTTCCACAAAGGAAGCAGAATAATGTTCTTACATTGGAAGGACAAAAATGATAGGCATGACCTTTTTCGTCACAGTTCCAGCAGACGTAATTAGCTGTAGACATAGGTTTACGGTTGAAGTTCATGGCGGCGACTTCTTCTCCCTCCGGAAAAATCGTACAATGATCTTCACCGGCTGCGATCTCGTGGACAGTTTTTGGAGCCGAAGATCGTTTCGCCAGAAATCGTTCCGCTTCACGAGCTTTGTTTCTCACCTGTTCCAGGCTTTTTACATCTGCTGCTAATAAAATCTCCCCGATCTTATCTTTGGCATTATTTCGAATGATATCGATCATTTTGCGATCATCGAATGGTTCTTTTAACCGATCATTCATACTCGCTATAGCGTTGTAAAATTCATCAAACGATTCTTTGATGCCTTGCTTACGAGTGAGTACTCTCATGTAGATTTCTACATCACTCTCTAGCCTTCCGAATTCCTTCTTCATAGCCGTTTTTAGATCTGGAAACGAAACGTTAGGGTTTCTATGTAAATAAGCCCAATACCATTTATACGGCCTATCTTTTAATAGCACATGAAAATTGTCTACGATCTGCTTATCAGAGTACTGAGAAGAAGCCCTCATACGATCGACCTTAAAAAGAAAATCACTAACATTTTCCTTACCATCATAACTAATGTTCCACCTATCTAACCTACAATGAATGGAACCGCTGGAAGTCATTGATGGAGCTGCTGAAAGCCTGATTTCTGGAGTTGAATGATTTTCTTCATTTGATCGCTGTTGAGTTCTGTTGTTAAACGGATTGCTGTTGGCTTGATTTGAATGTGGTTGTTGTTGTTGTATTCCTAAAGATTCAAGCTTCTGGATGACATTTCCCATAAACACATCAAAGGTTTCGAACAACTTAATTTGATTTGTCATCATAGTTCTTTCGATTCGCGCTGCTAACTCTGCAGTCGGATCGACAAGAATTAAATTTTCTTGACCAATAGGTGGTGGAACCTCTTCACCCGAATTGTTTTGAAATATGACCGAATTGGTCGACCTATCTTGATCGTTCGGCATAGTATCGGTTGATTCAGAAACTATGGAATTCAAATTTTCTGAATAGCTAAAAGTGTTGTTTAAGTCAAACCGATCAATCCTATTGCGAAACCTTTGAAAGAAAGCTTCAAATCGAGCTTCAGAACGGGCGTATATTGTGTCTAAACTATCGTGCAGTGAAATCCGTCGATTGGTGCTCATACCTTAAGGCACACCAAGAAAATGTTTTTATTTTGTTAATTCAAATTTAATTCAAAAGAAATCTGAGCCGATTAAGGAAGATTTAATAAAAAAATTAAAGAATTCAAAAATAATATATATTTTAAAAATCAAAATCAAAAAAATCTATTCCAAACAGTTTTTGAAAGTTAATCCAAATTTTCAAAAAAAAATACTGAATGAATAAAAAAAGTTGACTTTAAAATTGTACGATGTACTTACGTAAAAACTTCAATTAAATAATTTTTTGAAATTTTTAAACTTCAATTTGAAAGTTCGTAAAAACAAGGCTTTTGAAAGTCTGAACTACGCGGTGAAATTCAAATAATCGCTAGTATCTGACTTCGATAATAAAAAAATTCAATTTCGCCAAGCTAAAACTTCAAAATTTCTATCTTCTTGTTGTTAATATTAAAAGATATCAAAAATAAAAATGTTTAAAAAAATAAGTTTTAAAATGTTTGTATATATATATTTAAAAAAATGTTGAAATCAAAAAATCTTTAAAAGTTATTTATTATTTCAAATAATTCATAAAATTAATAAAAAGGAGGATGAGAATTCTGTAAAAGAACTTAAGATAAAGGAAGATGACGAAGAAGCAGAAGTTCTACGAGCCGAAAAAAAATAAAATATTCTACTATTGTTTTTAAAAGGACTTTTGAAAAAAAATATATTCTCCTCAGGTTGCAGGACTTCGAAAGACGAATCCTTCATCTTTGAAGACATCTGAAACCTTCGGAGAATTTGTTGTGATCTGCTGAAAGGACCTCGGATGACGCCTTTAATCAACGGGTCTCTTCCAGCATTGTGTGTACTCAGTGTGTTTTGGACATTTGGATACCTTTACCGCAGATATCCGAAGACTCAAACCATCTTTTGTACAACATTGTATTAGTTGTATGGTTGTATGGTTGCATGATCTATGTGGCAACGCGATACCGAGGTTATGCTTCCCAGTCATCGGGACTCACAGACATTATGCAACCAATTTTGAAAAATTAAAATTTAAATGATATTGAAAAAAAAGATGTGTTAAATTAATGAGAAAATAAAATGAAATTTGAAAATAAAGAAAGAAAAAAAATGTTAAATGAGTTGGCTCTTGAACCTAGACCGTCAACAAAAAAAAATCCAGCCTTCCATGCGTCCAAAGATTTAAATAAGACGCGAGCAAAATCTCCTCAACCCACCCTACCATGATTGCCTCACTCGCCAGGACAATCCCTTACTCCGCTCCTTCATCTTTATTCTTACCTCCTTATCTTTTTACTCCCCTTCTCATCCTCCTTTTATTTCAAAATTTTACTCCATTTTTATTTTTTTATTGGGTCTATTTCAAATAGATTTAAAAAAAAAAAAATAAAGCATTCTTTTAAAATTACAATTATATCAAAATTTTGTTTTATTAAAAAAAATGTGTATAAATAAAAAAATTTAAACGTTTTCATATAAATGATTATTAGTTTTAATATAAAATTAATTAATTAAATGTATCTTTTTTTTTATATTTATATTTTAATATGCGGAATTTATTGGAAACAAAATTTACGAATCTCGACAACCATACGTCATCGACTTTATTCTCAAGTTTTGGGAATTATCTTCCTCTTTTGTCTAATATTTTTTTTTTTGATGTAAAACAATTAATCGCGTAGCGTTAGAAATTAATTACTTCAATTATTATGATATCCAGGTATTTATAACCTTGTATTTCCTAAACGAATCAAAAAAACTTACCTCCTCATCCGTTGAAGTGGCCACTACATTCGATGAAGCAGGTTCCTCTCCTGACTTTTGATAGGAGGCTATATGATGTACACTTTCTCGAACAAACAATAATTTAAAGCACTAATTTTTGTAAGCACTACGCGAAATATATATATATCTAATTTTTTTTTTTATTCGCGGTTCCCGAATGTTTGCTCCGATTCGCACTTTTTATTTTCTTTAACAACCGCACTTATTAAATTTTTTCTTTTTTTTTTTTACAATTATATATATATACATATATGAATATCTATCAAAATTACAAATAAAAATTTTAATTTATGAAATTTGTTACTTTTAAGTTATTTCACTTAGATAAAAAGTATAAAAATTTTGAGGTTTTTCTTATTTCTCTGGTTTTGCTTTACAGCGTTGCGGCAGCCTTGGACCGAATTTTAGTTTTGCCTCTTTTTTTTTTTTTTTTTGAGGTGCAAGTTTCTTGCAAAAAAATCTAGATTAAAACCCTTAACAAAGGGTTAGTTTCCTGTTTTTTTTCTTTCCTTTTCCTTTTCTTATGAATTTGACTTCGTTTTTCTTTATAAGTTTAATTGTTTCAAGGATCAAAATTTTATTTTAAATACCAAATTATTTAGAATTGAAATTTGAAGATGAATTTGTCTAAGACGATGTCTTCTTGGGCAGCTCTTGAATTGAAAAGAACTATAATTTAAATTCAAACTCTACAACTGCCTATTCTTTATGTATTTAGGGAGAATCCAGTAAGCTTATTCTAGTTTTACCTACACCAACACCTTTTCAATGAAAGAGTTTCCTCTCAGCTCTACTCTCCGATATCGTATACTCTACTCAACGAACGCAACCATGTTTTTTTAAGACCATTAATGGTATAATAGCGTTCTACGATCTTTACGACCTTCCATTGGCTTTCCATCATGTTTGACAGATCACCGTGGGCGGCTGTAATCAAAACATTTTTATTTTGTGTTCGTTTCCTTCTTTTTTTTTTTGTCTGATTATTATTCTTGATCATAGTTAAAAAATAACTATTATCGTTACACTATTTAGAAGATGGTTTATGTGAAGTTTGCACAAAATGGGTAGGGTGGATTTACACATAACACTTCCTTTATGGAAATACAAGGGTTATAGCACCTTTACGTATCAAAAAACAAATTCTTAGTTTTTTCTTTTGTCAACAATATAAATAAACAAAAATAGAAAAAATAAAATTTCAGTTCATTCAAAAAATGACGACCGTAGGACATCACACTCAAAACAAATTCGTGCATTGCTTCCCATAATGCAATTTTGGTTCATTTGGGTGGATTATAAGCCCATGAATTTGCTATTAACTTAAAAATATTCCAGAAAAATGCTGGCACATCGTCTATCGATTTTTGGCCCAGAAAAAAGTAAGTTGAATTTCATACATACATACATATGTACATATGTATGTTTGTACATGTGTAAATTTTTAAGAGTGTTACCCCCAGTTTCACAGTGGACGTTTAAACTTCCGTTCAGCTGAACCTTAAGGCTGGGTGGCCAGCCAAAAAAACGGCTGGAATGTTTCAAATAAAGCGATAACTTTTACATTTCGAATGCTAATTGATTGAAATAAAAATTAATGCATTTTAAATAAACAGGGCTACTACATTGCATCATTATAATTTTTAAATGTATAATATAGAAATTCTGAGAGTGAAACAAACTACAATTTTGTCGTTATTTTGATAGTACTTTAAAATGCACCATTTATTTCTAGTATAACTAAGATTTTTATTTAATTTTTTTGGTGTTTTCAAAAGAAATTAAGTTAATTAAGGGAGTGACGGATTGACTTTAATTTATTTAACTTTTTTTATGGGCAAAAAATTAGTCCAATCTTATGCAATTTTCAATGGGTTTGGCGTGTTTGAACAGGTATAACTTCTTTAATCTACAACATATTTTATCGAAACAAAAAGTATTGTAAAGCCAGTCTCAAATATTTTTATTACGAGTAAATTTTTTTTTTAAATAATTAGCTTTAAAAGTTTAAAAAAATAAAAAAACCTAAAAAAAACGCAAAACACGTTCTTTTTTTGAGGACTTTTAAATATCCCTCATTCTTTATTTAGCCTTTTGAACTATATTTTTTTTCTTTATTTTATTGAATAGCTTAATTAATTACCTCGGGAGTGACGGATTGACTTTTTCGAAAAAAAAATTATTAACCCTTTAAATGTTCATTGAAAAAGCCCAAATAACAATTAGCTTTCCAGAGAAAATAATGATTGTGCATATTTTTCTTATTTTTTTTATTTTTTTTCAGTATTTTTTCTATTGGTCTCCAATTCAAAAATTCTAATTGCGGTGATTGTTTTTTTAAAATAAATTTTTGAAAAAGTGTCTAAATTGGTGTTTTTCCCTTTGAAATTTCCTTTTTACACGCACACATAGAAGTTTCAGTTCCCAGTAATTCCACTGCGAAATTAGCGCTTCGAGAGAATGTTTTTCATTTGGAAAAGAAATGAGCCTCGCCCACCCGCTCCCAAATATTTTTGTTGTTGGTTTACATATTGCTGGTTGTTTCTTCCTTTTTGCATCAAGAACAGAAAATACAATAGAAAAACCGGTTATTGGAATTTGAGGGATGTTTAAGGACAAACCAGTTTTTTTTGTCAATGAGTTTACTAGAGCAAGTGTACGTCCCATTCGCGTGGTGGGAAGTATGCAGAACAATATTGTGTGTGGTTCAATACCTACTTCTTGCACCCTTTACTTTGATGACGTAGCAGAAGTCATGATCGTTTTGTTTTTTATATTTGATCTTGATGTTTTTTGTGGCAATAGAGAGGGGATTTATTGTTCTTTGGCAAAAACAAAAACAATTGCAATGCAAATGAGATTAGAACCGGTTTTCGAGAAAATATATTGAAATGGAAAGGAAACGTACATCTACAGCAAAGACTGTCCTTTTCTTTGGTTATTATTGTTGTTTTTGCTTTACTTTTCCCACTTTAGCGTGTTATTGATCTTATAAAGATACTCATTTTTTTTTCTTCGACTCTATTCTTGTTCAAAAAGAGTGTTGAGAGAGAGTAACAAACAAGAACAAAATTCCTCTGGCCACATATGGCGATGCCATGAAATTCATGACAAAAAAAGGGCACTAACACAAATAAAGTCATTTACATGAAGTTTGAGTTTGCCGATCTGGGACACCCAGCCTTAAACTGCGTTCAAGTTTTTTAGTTTAACTCGTTAACTTTCTTGCTTGAAAATGTTTGGGGATGACTCATGCGTAAAATTTACGCAGGAGGTAGACAGTTTGAAATGCGTAAAGAATTAATTTTATCAATAAAAGAAGATTAAAAGTTATTGAGAAAAATTGTTTGATTCTCTAAAAAATAGAATTCTTGATATTATTTAAAAAAATTGGTGGTTTTACAAAGTACTGACAATATAAAAAAATAAAACAAACAAAAAAGTGGGTATATATTAAAAAAGTCTTTATTTAATTTTTTCGATTTTTTTTGTACAAGTGCGTCAAATCATGTGAACAACAAAAAAACTGCTCTTTTCCTTACAGCTATACTATACTTATACTAAAAAATATACTAAACAAAAACCAGTGGAAAATAGCTGGTTTAAATTTAGAAAGATATCTATCTTCTTCTATATCTATCTATATCTATATATATAAAAGAAAGTCTGTTTTTTGTGTTCGTTCACTAACCAGCCAAACAGGTTGACCGATTTTCCTAATTTTTTTTTTAGTTAAAGAGGAATAAGGGTAGAAGGTTTAGGGCACAAAAAAATTATAAAAAAATATGGAAAATATGTTAAACAAAGAAATTAAATTTGCTTGCTAATTTTAACAATATTTAGCAATTTGCGCACACCTAAATCAGTAGAGATCGTGGTGTCCTGGTAAGATCTCCGCTCTAGACGTGAGGGGTCTAACTTCGATTCCTGTAGCTGGCAACTTTTTTTTTTATAAAAATGCATGGCCTGAACCAAAGTTTTGGTAAGGAAA
The DNA here is from genome assembly GCA_905146935.1 of Scaeva pyrastri. Lineage (NCBI taxonomy): Eukaryota > Metazoa > Arthropoda > Insecta > Diptera > Syrphidae > Scaeva > Scaeva pyrastri. Next base: position 55,387,852 of record LR989928.1, read on the forward strand.
CGACAAACAATGAATTATATTTGTTTATACTTTTTTTATATTTTGTATCCAATTATAGCAACAAAATAGTTATTTCAATCACTGTTTTTATTTAGTTGGAGTAGATATCTCTACCCGTTCTTGAGATATCGCCGAAGAAAAATATTTCTCGAACGTACGAACGTAAGAAAACATACGTACACTCACACACACAGATATCTCTCTAAAAATGACAGATATATTGTAATACCTTAAAACTTCCAGATATGTCAAAAATTTCAGTTTGACAAATCAGACAGATAACAATAACCTCCTATGGTCGTATGGGAAATTAAAAAACTATTTTTGTAACGCCCTGCAAAGCGAGCGGGGGTTTCGCTAGTCTATATATATATAAAAGAAAGTCTGTTTTTTTTTTGTGTTCATTCACTAACCAGCCAAACCGGTTGACCGGTTTTCTTAATTTTTTTTTTAATTAAAGAGGAATAAGAGTAGAAGGCTTAGGGCGCAAAAAAATATTATAAAAAAATATGGAAAATATGTTAAACAAAGAAATTAAATTTTGGTCCCTTATTTTAACAATATTTAGCAATTTGCGCTCACCTCAATCAGTAGAATTCGTGGTGTCCTGGTAAGATTTCCGCTCCAGTCGATCAGCAACTGTGTAAGCAAGTGGACGTGTTTCGGCTTTCACAGAATCTTAAAAAAAAAAAAGACGTAGGACCCAGACCCGAAGGTTTCGTGTTCGAGTCCTAGCAAGTTTTTTTTAAATTAGAAAAAAACAAAATTTGGAGAGCAATCTTGGGTAGAGGAATTCTTCCGAGAATGGAAGGGAAGAAACTTGCTGGGGCATCGAAAGGTGTCCCAAGCAAAGCAAGTAGGTCACCAACGGCATCGGCTACTGGTACAGCTACAGCAGCGGGACCAGCGAAAGCAGACCAGCCAGCAGCAGCAACAACATCAACAACAAGCAAGCCGTCAACGGCTACAGCTACTGGGACCCCTCAAGAGGTCCAAAAAACAACAACAGCAGCTACAGTAGCAACGGCAGTGCTAGCCAATACTTCTAGAAAAAGGAGGAGGAGCATTCGGTGTACGCCGAATTTGGTGAAGCGTCGCTCCACGTTCGCCTCAGCTGAGCTGCCAGCTGGAGGCAAGGAAACGGTGCGCATAGCCAAAACGCGAGCAGCCGAAAAATTTCAACGGCAATTAAACACCTCGCCATCCGATGACGACATCGAATATGTGTCCGAAGATGGTGAGGTAAGGTTCAGGTCCGGTCCATCCCCAACAGTTCGGTGCATTGGCCTATGAATCATCCTCTATGCAAGAGCGATTTGAATCGTTATGTAAATAACTACCTGCTAGATCTAGGGCTAACCCTACCTAGGCTAAATGGATGTTGTCCTTGCTAACCAAAACAAACAGGTCTGGTCCTCCAACAGTGGGTTACAAAAAAAAAAACATCGCAACTAAGCTGTCATTGACTATCTGTCAGACTTCCGACAACACGCTCGTGATTCACATTTCACTCCGTGTTTGTTGTCTAAAAAATTTAAAAAAAGGAAATTGCGACGAAAGAAAACAAATCCATTTAGTGTGAAAGGAAAAAGGAGGAACTTCACATCCAGCTAATATCTTCTCTACCTGGCCCACCACCATCAACACGGACGACCGCCCCAAAGCTACGTATCCTCTAATTTTAATTTATCTTCTAATTGAATCCAATAATCCTTTTTTTTCTAATGTCTACTTTCAGATGAAGCCCTCCCCCAGCTTCCTGGTGCCCTCGGATCCAATCCCTTGGGAAGTGAAGCCGTGACGTGCCTCTGGCCACCCGAGAGGCGGCCAAGTATTTATTTTTCATTTCATTTATTATTTTTATATCTTGGAATCGTTAGACTAAAAGTATTTTGTTCTTTACAGCCACAACAACATGTCTCTAAAAATGACAGATAATAGGTATTGTAAGACCTTAAAACGTCCAGATATGTCAAAAATTTCAGTTTGACAAATCGGACTGATAACAATAACCTCCTATGGTCGTATGGAAAGTTAAAAAACTATTTTTGAAACACCCTGCAAAGCGGGCGGGGGTTTCGCTAGTATAATATACAATAATCTGACGATTTACGTGGTGGGTGTGGCTATGCGGGACGGTTTAAAAATTTTAAAAAATGCATTTACTCGAGCGTTTCAGATTTTCAGAGGGGGTGTTAAATGAGCCCTACAGATACTCCCATTTCTTATTCTGACGATTTGGAAGTGACGTAAGCTTCACCATATGGACATACTCGAGCGCGTCACATTAGGATACTGATGGTTCCACATGATGTTCCAAGTATAGTGACCAAAAATCTGACGATTAAAACAAGGGGTTTCGTTATTCTGACAATTTAAAAAAAATGTTTTTTTTACAATATTAATTATAGATACGAAAAATTAACAATAATTCAAAATTAACATAAGAATAATAGATAGCAGATTCTTATAACTTCAAAAATCAGTATTATTATAATATCCCAATAAACAATTTTTGGTTAAAAAGCGGTTTATAAACCGGATTATAACCCAATCAACAATTTATAACCTGAGTTACAAAATAACCTGAGTTATAATATTACCTACTTAAAATAACTACGGTTATAAAGTGGTCAGTTATTGGTTATTATTTTAACTGGAGTTATTTTTCAGTATAAAAAAGTCTAAATTCAAGCCTTAGTTGAATTCAGGTAAAAATGTATCCTTAAAATGTGGTAAATTTTGAGTTTCAGTTAGAAAGGGGCTCTAAAAATCCTTTTTTTTTCAAACCGTGGTTCAAATTTAGATTATTTTTTACCACAAAGTAACTTTTCAGTAATTTTCTGGTAAAAAAATAACGTGTTTTACGATTGAAGTTTGAAATAAATTCTGAAATAACCAATTTAAGTATTTAAAATCAAACCAAGTTATAAATTGGTAATTAAATACCTTTAATTGTAAGCTTCAATATAACCTATTTTTCTTACAACTCATTATTGGTTTCGAAATAACTAATTTTCTTGGTTGCAAAATAACTAGTTTTTTTATGTCTAAAAAATAATTCATTAACCACTTTATTTTTACAACTCATTATTGGTTTCAAAATAACTAATTTTCTTGGTTGCAAAGTAACCATTTTTTTTTTTACTCCAATATAACTCATTTTCCTAGTTGCATAATAACCGTTTTCCAACACCAACACATATAACTTCGATCGTATGATTCATAAATGAGGTCTTTTTTCATAATGGATTTTTAAAGTTGATCCGCCCAGTATGAATTTTGTCCACCAATGAAAATTTTTGGTGAAAACATCAATGAATTCATCTAATCCAGTCATAGAAGAACAGCATGTAGTGATTTCCTTAAACAAAGGCATCGCCTTTTTCATCAGCTCATACAATGTACTACTTCTTTTAATTGTTATAAGGTTGAACTGAAATCAACTGTTGCATTTTTGTACATATTTCACTGAAGAAGATCTTGCGATGATTACACTGATGAGGAGGAATGTATAGATTCATTAGTTCGTCAACCGAGTTAGGTCTTCTGCTGTTCTTTATTCTTCTCGAGAATGGAAAAACCAAGTATTTGCTTTTCTCTATACCTGACTGGTCCGTTGTGAAAAGTACGAGGATCTCTTAAGGGAAAGTAATTCGGAAATTCATATATGCCGAAGGAATGTAGGATCTCAAGGGTAAGTAGTCATTCAGGCAGTCAAATGCGATGTTGTGGGTTTTTTTTGAATGCGGTTTTTCTACCTACTGAAACAAAAAAGATAATCGTTTCCATGAAATACGATGAATGGAAATGCCCAGTGAAAAGGATTAGGATCTAAATGTATTGCATTGTTGTTTTTTCCCGACAAAGAGAAAAGACAAAACCAGAAGTGCAACTCTTTCTTTCACAGTTTTTATTTTTCAGTCTGACACGTGCCGTTCTTAAACAATATTATCCTTTTGTGCGTGAAATTAAAAAAAGGAAAAGTAAATTTTGTGTTTTGTGATATAATACCAAACAGAAAAATGAACAATGAAAACATTGAGGTAATTTTGTATGAACTGCATATATACATATATCCTTGTTCAATAAGTAATCCTTTATTTTTTACTTTAATTTCTGAAGCCTTCCGGATCTAAACAGGTGGAATCAATACATTTTTCCCCAACCAAGCAGTCGAGACGAGTTTTTAAAAAAACCGTAAGTGCCTTTTCTTTATTATTTATATAAAATGAAAGCATGACTAAGTCATATTTTATTTATTTTTTAATATCCTATTTATTTCATTTAAAGAATCGTAGCGAAGGCTATACGACATCATGGAAGAAGTTAAATCTTTGCGTTCCACCGTCGAGCAGATGAAAGAGGTTTTTGTGGCAAATCGAAACGAAGGCTCTGACAAAGATAAGGAGGAGTTAATATCATTGCGTTCCACCGTCGAAAAGCTCAAAGATGGTATCTTTGGACTATCGGCAAATGTTAAACAAGTGATAAAAAACATCGTTGGAAATGATGAGGAGATTCCGATAACTTTTCCTCTAAAAACTAAAGAGGAATTGGAAGAAATCGAAAAGAAAGCTGGAGAAGACCCAGAAAAATACGTAAGTATCTATGTACTTATTTCTCACATTTAACAAAACAATACAATTTCATTTTTTCATTTGATTTTTTTTTCAGAATGCTATCTTCAAAAAAATAATTGTGTCATCTGGGGGTGGAGTTGACAAGGCTATGAAGAATATAATTTCTCCAGAGGTAGCTTTAGCATACAATTTTGATGGCACAAACGGAAAAGAGCCATTTAAGAGCCTAAGAAATGTGAATTCCTGTTTATTTAGTAAGTTTTTATCCAAATAATTGCTTGTACTAGTATTATGTGTTATTATTATATTTTGAATAAAAACATTTTTTTTTCTTTCTTTTCAGATGCTGTAAAAACTGACTCTCCATCTACTCAAGTTTATAAGAAAGCTGTCCAGCAGGGTCTAAAAAGAATTAAAAACCTGCACTACAAAAAAAACACTGCACAGAAAAAAAATAAAGATGAAATCTATATGCAAACATCATCTTTTTAAATATGTACAACTATTTATTTATTATTATTTTTTTTTAATTTGAATTACATGATCAATTTTTTTGTTTCTTAACTTATCCTTTTTCTATTAATAGGCGCGTTTTATTGCTAAACTTAGGTTAGCTTAGTAATAGGAATCGTAATAAAACGCTATCCTTAGTTTTAAACTGACTTTCGTTTTATATTTAAAAGTTGGTTCCCCTTGAGCCAAACGTCAATACTTTTCAGAGAAAAAAAGAAAAAGAAAATCAAATTAAACGTCAAAACCTGTCAGAGAAATAAACAAAATATCGCTTTGAAATAAAAATAATAAAATGTGTCAAATAGCCGCAACATGTATCCTTAGTAAATTACTGAGCTCGATTACTAACTTGTTTCTCCTCAGTTTTCGCTTGTTGTTGTTTACTATGTAAAATTTTACTAACCTAAGGATAAAATGAACAACAAAACGCGACTAATAATAACTATAATTTATAAAAAATATTTATCACTGTATATTTATTTTTGTTTTCTATACTTATAATGAAGCTACTGGTCAATTTTCATATGTTTTTTCATGAACTTAAATACATTTATGATTACACAATTCACATTTGAAATGTGATTTCCTTGGTATACATTCCACACATTTTTCACTTATGCGTAAAGGCCTAGTATTTCACAAACTCATTCAGGCAATTTTTCTTTCACTATAATTCAGTTGGGAATTACCCACATGCAGGTACTCAGTGATTTCCTCTTGAAAAGTCACCCAAAAAATCACTTGGTGAACGCCAATGTCACCCAATGTTAATTTCACCTATTCTTTCACCTCAAATTCCTCGGGTGTAGCTTCCATTCCTCGAGGAAAATGTTGGTGATTACTAGGTGAATTTTTGAAAAATTCCTACTGGCCAGTGTGATCGCTTGTGTGTGTATGGTTTTGCTAATAAGCTGTTCATTGATTGAATGTGACCAGCCTCTACTCTTCTCTTATTTATTGTGTCACATTTTTTTTTTATAAATTATACCTCTCCTGTATTTTTTAAATAGGTACATTAATTTTTTTGAGATATGAAAATTGCAACTTCATCTTTGTTTTCTACTTCTAAAAATATAAAAAAGCTGTGTTTTGCGTAGTATAAGAAACCATATTTTTTACTTTTTGCGTACGTATTTAAAACAGCTGGTAACACTGACCGCGACCGTCTTTTTGTTTATGTTTTCATTTTAGCATAATGTGTTTCAATTGTGATTTGAGCTTTGATCAGAGTGGTTCATGTAAGAAAGTTTTAAAGTGTTAAAAGTGATAAAACAATAAGAAAAATAAAATATAAAACAAAATATGTAATAGAAAAAGGGTGAGTCAAATTAAATTTATAGTAAGATAAGTTAAAATGTATAATACTGTGTTACTTAGTTTATTTTTGTTGTTGTTTGTTGCTTTTTTACATATTTTATTTACTAGAATTACTAGAATTCAATTCTCGTGCGCTTTGTGCGAGCGCACAAAGGATGCTAATATAACTTGTATGGGTTACAGCCGTACATGCCTGACGCGTGAAACAAAAGATATCTTATTGAAATGTATCGAGAAATTAATCTACTCCGTGCGCCGCACGAGAGAACCGAGGTTTACCGAAGTGAGCAACCGATCCCGATGTTTGACGAAGTTCGCCGGTCAATGTGAGTGACGCAGGCGATAGCTTCGCGACGTGATGCAGCCGCTGCCGCCGCCGCCGCGCCGCCGCCGGCGACTATGATTGATGAATTTGAATTGGTATTATGGATTAAATTTTGCTGTATCTGTTTGGTGTTTTTTAAATTTAACTTAAGATTGCAAAAAGTCTTTATATTTATATATGAACAGAAATTGTCTTTTTATTTATTATATTTCCAAATTTAATACTTCGTGAGTGCACTACCTGTTCGATAACCCAGCAGCCGCCACTGTTTGAAAGAAGACTTAATTCTAAAATTTCTGAAACTGATCTTGAGAAGCGAGACTGTACAGTAGCAACACTGCAAACACCTGTTCAAAACGAATTTCTTCTTCTTTTTTCTTCTTTGAATAAACTCAAACTAATATCAGCTTAGTGCCGACGATTCATCAACAATGCTAAAATAAAAAGGGATAAAAGAATATTCAGCTAGAGAACTTTTAACTGAGTTATGTTTTTGGATAAAAATTAACCCAAAACTTAACATTTTCGTTAGAATTAGAACGTCTCAAAAGGGGAAAGTCTATAAGAAAGGATAGGCATTTGAAATCACTGCATCCTTTTTTTGGAAATGATGATTTACTAAAAGTGGGCGGTAGAATCCAAAAGGGAAAATATCTGTTTCGAGCAAAAACATCCGCCAATTTTGCCAAAGGAACCTCAACTTTAATAATTTCGTATTATCATACTGAATATCAACACACAGGACCTCAGCTAATGTTTGGAGTTATAAGACAACATTATTGGATACTGAATCTTAAAGGGATTGTTAATAAGTTCATTCGAAACTATGTTAAATGTCAGCGGTTAAGGCTCGACCATTGGAACAACAAATGGAAAACTTACCAGCAATCCGACTTAAAATGTTAAAACAATTCACCAATACAGGAATAGACTATGAGGGGCCGCTAAGCATTCCATCTCGAAAGGGTCGTGGAGCAAAGAAGTCAAAATGTTATTTGGCTTTCTTAATTTCTTGTCCACATGAGCCATTTATGTGGAACTGGTCTCGGATCTGACTTCGGATGTTGCAAATGCTGATTAAAAAAGGTTTTTAGCACTACGAGGAGTGGTCGGAACGGAACAAATTTTGTCGGGGCATCCAGGAAGTTGAAAGGGCTATACAACTTATTTCAGGCATCAGAAACTGTTCAGAAATACATGGCTGAAGAAGAGATTTCTTGGGAATTTATACCGGCTCAAGAACCGCATTTTGTAGGTATTTGGGAGGCGGTGTTATATCTTCTACAAAATATCATTTACGTCGTGTAATGGGGCGAACATCATTAACGTTGAAGAATTAAGTTCTCTCCTTTGCCAAATAGAATAATAGATTATAATAAATAGAAAGAACATGGGTCGAGTTTTCTAACTTTTACCTGGTAAAGATGACCTCGTTAGAGTCGTTGAGTTACGAACAAAGTTAGGTGTTATCAGACGTGACATCACAAAATTGGCATAACTCCTTCCTAACGAAAATTGATGGATGATCTTTCTTATATTTCATACTAATTTATATATTTTGACTGAATTCTAAAATAATATAATTGCTCATAATCCAATCTGGAATAGATCAAGAAAAATAAAACAACTCGGATCATCGTTATGTTATTTTCGTATTTCAAACCTAATTTTTGGATCTCGAATCTAGATCGAAGCATAAAACAGGATTCCGTTTTGTTGTTGTAACATAAATAAATAGATGATGTGATTTGGATCACATTGAAAATAAAAAAACAGGTATTATAATTAAAATGAATTTATATGTATTAAAAACAAAATTAAGGTGGGCGGATTGTCGAATGCATATCATTCTTTTGTTTAATAAGAGTACATGTTTAACATAACTGCTTTTGAGTCATACGATCTTCCACTTATGTGTTACATATATAAATGGGCCGATCATACTTCTATGTACATAGTTCAAATGTGATTCGACCTCCTACAAACGAAGACGTGAAAAAAATTAAAGTTAAACACAAATATTGGTTTTCGACTCAACTATAAGTTTTATAACTTTGTTATTGCGTCCACACGAGTAACCAGTAACTTATGTACAAGTGTGAAACATAATTTAATTTCCTATATAAAGTTATTGATATCGGTCCGATTTGTCAAATATTCTGGATAAAAAAAAAAAACAAAATTACAAAATTAAGTTTTGTTCAAGATTCAACACCTGATATTTTTTTGATTAGTGAGTATTAGAACAATAAAAAAGTTAAAAGTTAGTAAGAAGTTATCAGTGTTGAAAATCAACTTCCAAAAATCGAAAACTATTCTGTTTAGGACTCCATTGTCTAAAGTCTCAAGGGATCAGAAAAAGAACTGGAATAATCTAGTGATCATAGGACCAGATCGTAGAAGTGTAGTAAAATACCTTGGCATCGCGTTAGATCAGTACTTATATTTTGATAGACATACATATACATATAGGGTAGCACTTATCTACCCTGACCAGAGCTATTGAAAGTTTTTCCCTGACGAAACAGCTGTTTCATAGCAGTCGGCTTGACAGCAAGGTGAAAGTGACTTACAACATGGCTCTTATTCCTTCAATGATTGCCAATAATTGCCTGGTATGGTTCAACGTTGCTCCATCTCAAATGGAAAAGATTCGGGTGTTTGGGAAGCAGTGCCTTATACACTGGCTTGGATTACAAAGTAAACCAGATTCGGAGTACAAACATTACAATTCCAATCAGGTTCTATGCAATGCAGCCCACATAAACAGATTAGATAACTTCCTTCTAAAGCTGATTCGGGAACACATTGCAAGTGCGATGTCCTCGAGTAACAGTTTAATTTTTGCGGCCTATTACTTAAAACCTCAGTACTACGAGGATGTGCGTTTAAGTGGATTTATTCCACCCGATGCTTTCCTCTTCCTCTATTAGGATATTCGTGAGTCTGATAAGAAATAGATGGGCTGGACCGCTAATCTACCATGTCATTAACAGAACTGTAGGTAGGCGGATCGAGACGTGCTCGCACAGGATGAAGCTGAGCGCATTCTGTTCAGAAACACTGTGTCCGATCGGGACCGAAGAGATAGGGTGAAGCAGGAGAACCCACTTTTGAGGGCTGCAATCGTAAAAGAAAAAGTGATCTTTAAAAAAGAGATTGTTACTGTATTTTCATTTTAATTGGTTTTTAATTTTACAATATCATTCTCCTGTTGTCAAATAGTTAATGTTTATTTTTATTAATCAAAAATATTTTATTGTATGTTATACATTTATAGCCCATCTCGATGTATCAGTATGTACCTAATCGAATAGAATAAAAATGTGAAAAGAACTTCCAAAACTGAGACAGGCAAAAACATTACTTGGGAATTATAACTGTTGGCAAACTTGGTAACGCTGATACAACCAAAGATTTTATGAGGAAGCCTGCAATGTTAACAAAATTAACCTATGTTCAGACATTTAAGGTTCTTTGGAAACTCTCCAACTAGATTTCCTAAATGTGTCGTGCCAAAAGTAATGCCTAGTACTTCTTTCCCAGGTCTAGTGACAAATGTGGGGGTGTTCCCTACATTAAAAATCTCTAAATTTTCTACTTACAATTAGTCTAAAAGGTACTCACCCATTTGATTAGTGTTTCTACTTCCCCATGTTGTGTGGTGTGCGTTTGGATCACATACGATCAGCAGGGGTAATTTACTTTGGTTGCAGTAGATCATCAGTTCCCGTACTTTAGCAGGTAAAATATTTGCTGCATCACCTGCGAAGTAGGCTGAGGCTACAACCATAGTCCTGATTTCGCCCTCAATGTTGATAAGGGCTTGGATTGGGACCAGATCTCTTGTCATAAATTAATATCATAAAGACATATACATTTTTTGTTATTCTTTATTTTAAGTCAAGTTCTCTCGAGTCTTGTCTCGTATCCCAAATTAGTTGCGAGTCGCTTGTTGATAACCCTCTTACCTCTGACCTGCATACCATAATAGATGGTCCCTTTGACGTATCGAAGTATACGCTTTAGAGACTTGATATTCTGATTTGAAGAACTGACAAATATGCACTCCTCCATCGGAATGACGGCTTATCTCCAACCCCAAAAAACACTCAGCATCACACCATTTTACATTAAACTCCTTGCTCAGGTAATCGATGAGTGGATGAAGAAGATCCTCAGAACTTGTCGCGATTAATCCATCGTCTATGTAGATTGCCAGGTACATTTTATCTTTACCTTTTCGATAGACAAATGAATCCGCAAGAGTTCAAGTTTGATTTTGTAGTAGCGAGTTGAACTCGTCATCCATCACCTCAATTGCAGTGAAAGCGTGCTGCGCCCATAACTAGATGAGCAGAGTAAAAAACAAGAGTTGATGTTGAATGTATAAAGTTCAATAACAGAATGATAATTACAAAAGGTATTGAAATTTAAGAAAGCGATTTAAAAGTTAATGTAACAAAAATGTACTCAAGTGTAGACTGGAAATCTAATTCAGGACTACATTCTCCAGGGATAAGGGGGAGGGGTTGAGGTTAATGGGGAGAGGGGTTAAGGATGGTTTGGGGGATTGACAACAGCAGAGGGTTTATTTGTTGGGGAGATGGTTGAGGGATTTGTGGAGGTATTGTCTGGTTTTGGTTTGGCTTCTTTTTGGGGTTGGGATTGTGGAATTGACTTTTCTTTATTATTTCCGGGTTGAGATAAGCTTGGTGCTGTAGCTTTTTTGAGCGCGCTTATGTCAATCTTGTCGAATTTATAGTGAAGCTGGTATTATACACTCCTCGTCAACTGAATACGCACAAACATTTTTTAATATAGGTACTTTACCCATTTTTTTCCAAACAGTGATGGTTATAATGCCATCTGTTGATGCTAAATATTCCCTTAAGATGTTAAGCAGATAATTCCGAAAGAGTTATCCAAAAACAACCGCGAGTTTTTCTTCAACCACTTGCAAAGTGTTTTATATGCAAAGTAGGAGTTTTTTTTTAGTCAACTGAATAGGTACAACGCCATTTTCTTCGTTGTTTATAAGTTTTTTGGAGTGCTTGACAGTTTAAATTAACGATTTTAAGGTTTTCAGTAAAATTTAATTCTTGATTTCAAATTTTAAGAAAAATGGGTAGATCTACGTGTCTTAACAGTGTTGAAAAAGCTAAAATCGATTTACTTAGAGACCAAGTCCTAACTGGACGTGCAATAGCTGATAAAGTTGGCCGAAGTTTTAATCTAGTTTATTCTTACTTGAAAAATAAAGATGCATACGGCAAAAACCTGAAGGGAGGTAAGAAAACAGCAACAACAGCAGCTGAAAGAAGAAGAATTTTAAGATGTGCATCAAATTCTTCTGATTCTGTGGCAAAAATAAAACAAAAAGTCGGAGTAAACGCAAGTTGCTCAACAGTTTTAAGAGTAATCAACAACTCAAGCCATCTTAAACGAATGAAACTTAAGAATAAACCACCACTTGACGAGAGACGGAAAATGTTGCGATTAGATTTTTCAAGACTTCACATGAGTTGGAAAAAAGAATGATATCACGTGGTTTTTTCAGATGAAAAAAAATTAATTTCGATGGCCCTGATGGGTTCAACTTCTATTTTCAAGACTTAAAAAAATAAAAAAAAAAGTTTTAGTTAATTTGAGGATGATTCCACCACGAAAAAATACAAATTTTTCTTTAGGTAGGCTCTTCGTGAATATATTCCCAAGTTTTTCATCTTTACCAATATAGTTCAAAGAGAAAGATACATCCTCAAACTTGTCGCGGATAAAATGGTACCTTACGTCGATATGCTTGGTCCTTTTGTGATACTCTGGATTCTTAATGAGTTTAATAGCACTCTAGTTATCCACCTACCTCTGCTTCTCCGATGACCAAGAGGCAGCGCCAGAACCCATCATAAAAAACATAGCCTGATGTTGTCAGTCAGGATCAGCAGAAAAATTGTAATTTAGTTTTGAAATAAAAAGTATACCATAATAGATGGTCCCTTTGACGTATCGAAGTATACGCTTTAGAGACTTGATATTCTGATTTGAAGAACTGACAAATATGCACTCCTCCATCGGAATGACGGCTTATCTCCAACCCCAAAAAAACACTCAGCATCACACCATTTTACATTAAACTCCTTGCTCAGGTAATCGATGAGTGGATGAAGAAGATCCTCAGAACTTGTCGCGATTAATCCATCGTCTATGTAGATTGCCAGGTAAATTTTATCTTTACCTTTTCGATAGACAAATGAATCCGCAAGAGTTCAAGTTTGATTTTGTAGTAGCGAGTTGAACTCGTCATCCATCACCTCAATCGCAGTGAAAGCGTGCTGCGCCCATAACTAGATGAGCAGAGTAAGAAACAAGAGTTGATGTTGAATGTATAAAGTTTAATAACAGAATGATAATTACAAAAGGTATTGAAATTTAAGAAAGCGATTTAAAAGTTAATGTAACAAAAATGTACTCAAGTGTAGACTGGAAATCTAATTCATAGGGTATTGTTGAATAAATTGATCTCACAATAATGTTTTTGTCGTCCTTTTCATTCAATAATTGATCACATATAATGTTCAGCACTAATTCTCTCAAGGCGGTCATTTTTGATTTCTGTCTGACGTTTATGAACATTCGGTTACTACTTGAAATTGTACAAAAGCAGGCCTACAAGCAATCTGCAGCATTGGTTTGTTCATTTATGCAAGAAAGCAGAAAGACGCAGATTTTTGAAGTTTATGAAAACACCCAGTCTCTTCTTCTCTTCACTTCGTCAACCTAGGACTACATTCTCCAGGGATAAGGGGGAGGGGTTGAGGTTAATGGGGAGAGGGGTTAAGGATGGTTTGGGGGATTGACAACAGCAGAGGGTTTATTTGTTGGGGAGATGGTTGAGGGATTTGTGGAGGTATTGTCTGGTTTTGGTTTGGCTTCTTTTTGGGGTTGGGATTGTGGAATTGACTTTTCTTTATTATTTCCGGGTTGAGATAAGCTTGGTGCTGTAGCTTTTTTGAGCGCGCTTATGTCAATCTTGTCGAATTTATAGTGAAGCTGGTATTATACACTCCTCGTCAACTGAATACGCACAAACATTTTTTAATATAGGTACTTTACCCATTTTTTTCCAAACAGTGATGGTTATTATGCCATCTGTTGATGCTAAATATTCCCTTAAGATGTTAAGCAGATAATTCCGAAAGAATTATCCAAAAACAACCGCGAGTTTTTCTTCAACCACTTGCAAAGTGTTTTATATGCAAAGTAGGAGTTTTTTTTTAGTCAACTGAATAGGTACAACGCCATTTTCTTCGTTGTTTATAAGTTTTTTGGAGTGCTTGACAGTTTAAATTAACGATTTTAGTGTTTTCAGTAAAATTTAATTCTTGATTTCAAATTTTAAGAAAAAAGGGTAGATCTACGTGTCTTAACAGTGTTGAAAAAGCTAAAATCGATTTACTCAGAGACCAAGTCCTAACTGGACGTGCAATAGCTGATAAAGTTGGCCGAAGTTTTAATCTAGTTTATTCTTACTTGAAAAATAAAGATGCATATGGCAAAAACCTGAAGGGAGGTAAGAAAACAGCAGCAACAGCAGCTGAAAGAAGAAGAATTTTAAGATGTGCATCAAATTCTTCTGATTCTGTGGCAAAAATAAAACAAAAAGTCGGAGTAAACGCAAGTTGCTCAACAGTTTTAAGAGTAATCAACAACTCAAGCCATCTTAAACGAATGAAACTTAAGAATAAACCACCACTTGACGAGAGACGGAAAATGTTGCGATTAGATTTTTCAAGACTTCACATGAGTTGGAAAAAGGAATGATATCACGTGGTTTTTTCAGATGAAAAAAAATTAATTTCGATGGCCCTGATGGGTTCAACTTCTATTTTCAAGACTTAAAAAAAGAAAAAAGATTTTTAAAGCTTTTTTTCCTAAATTTTCTAACATCTTTGGACCCATAAACTGGACCTACCAACATGATAATGCGCCTATTCACTCAGCGCGCATAATAAAAACATGGATAGAGGAGCAGCAAGTGCAGTTGCTTCAATGGCCGCCGTACTCACCTGATCTAAACATCATAGAAAATATCTGGGGATGGTTAGTACGCAAAGTTTATGAGGGTGGTCGTCAGTTCGAAGACCAAGAAACCTTAATTTCTGCAATCAAATTAGCGTGGAGCGAAATTTCGTTAAATTACATTAAAAAGCTATACGATTCCATGCCAGATCGAATTTACAAAGTAATTAAAAATAAAGGTGTAAGTACCCACTACTAAACTTAAACAAAAACTAGTTTCATTCCATTCCAATTTTAATTTTTGTATCTATTCAGTTGACTCAAAAAAAACCTTCTACTTTGCATAAGTTACACTTTGGAAGTGGTTGAAGGAAAAACTCACGGTTGTTTTTGGATAAAACTTTGAAATTCTGTTATTTATATGTTACGAAAATTTTTACCATCAACAGATGGCATAATAACCATCACTGTTTGGAAAAAATGGATAATATATTCAAAAATGTTTGTGCGTATTCAGTTGACGAGGAGTGTATTTAGTTTTAAGTTTTAAATAAATAAAAATGAGTCAGAGTCACCAAGTTTTTGTTTCCAATTTTCCTTGGTCTTAGAATAAGTTGTTATTATTTAGTATTAAAATTGTTTTTAGGCCGAAAGGCATTAGTTTATAAGTTCATGGATTAACCTAGAGCGCCCGCAAAGGGCCAGTAAGTTATTTTTAAGTTTCTGATATGTTCGCTAGTCTTTAAGAATTTTTGTCTAGCTATAAGTAGTTTTAAGAAAATGGAAAAAATAAAAATGAATTAAAAAAAAAAAGTGAAGCTGATGATTTGCTTCTACTATATCTTCGGCTAAACGTTCAGCCCCTCGTTTTGGGATTGGATCAGTGATAGAGTTTTCTTACCGTCCTGACCCATGCTTCTTGGCAGCAAAACCGTAAACATTTGCGTTTTGGGGATTTCGGTTTCCATGCATGTGGGTATTTCGATGCCGTTTCATGCGTTGACTTTCGGGTCATCGTTATTGAGTGAGGATCTCGGGTAGTCCACAGACAAGACCGCCATTCTTATGTTCATCGCCGCGCTTGTATAGGTGCTTTTGCCTACACCTACAGCGGTTTTGCGGTATTTATTCCCGCCGAACTACTTGCTGCCGTCTTTGGCTTTTTTGCTGTCTAAGGGGATTTATCTGGTCCTCTCGTACACCTTTTTCCTGGCTTCTTGAGAGGTTAGACCTTTTACTAGAAAGTGGAGGAACCATTTGCAACCTGCTTCACTTAGTCCTTTCCTGCAAGGATCATCCAGGCCACCTGGCTTACCAAGACCGGTGTTGCGATTGCATTTTAGCACAGGTTACTTCTCCTCTTCTGCTGTTCTTCCCCACTCCCCTTGCCATAAGTGGCATCAGCTGGGTTAGATGTTCTTCTTTTGCCGAAGCCTGGGCCTAACCATGTAACTCGATTCTATAGTAAAAATATTTGAATTCGCAAATACTGGACTCTATAACTCTTTTAATGACGTTTTAATATGCGATAATCGAACAGCTCTAGTGGTGCCAGCTTGGTTTTTATGTACTTTCGTATAATCGGAACCACCTAACTCGAAAGTAAATGTCAAAATATAGCAGACATCAAATGTGTTTGCGAGCAAATCGTTCGAAAATCGAAAATTTGTTGAAAAATGCTTGGCATTACTGGCGCTCTATTCTTTTTTCATACATAGTAGCAATTAAAAGTAGAATCGCAAATAGGTTTCGAATAGAATCAAAATTAGAATCGAGTTACATAGTAGTGGCCCCTAAAGTAGTGGGAATATCATCAGCCTTTATCCCGGAAAATATACTCCCTTGATTAATGGTTGATGACTTCCCTTTTATGTCCCGATTTTGCGAATACTTGTGAGGGATCCAATTCATGCATTTCGCCACTTCTGGGATCGGACCGTCTTTATTTTAGTAAAACAGGTAAAATTCTTTTGAGACCCTAATTCAAACAGAGGTAATTTTATGAAACTTGTAAAATTTGTTTGTTTCAATTAAAATGTGGGACACGAAAGTATATTTTTTAAAGGTAAGTAAAACAGTTGCATTTCTATCAGAAACCTCATTTTCAAAAAAAAAAAATTGAACAGTTCTCCGACAATATACCTCTAGCTGATAGCACACACAGACATTCAGTTATTGGAAACAATCAAAAAATATTATAGTAATAGAAAATAATAAACATCGGAACACTTGAAACTTAAAAGTCGAAATTTTAATAATTCAAAAAATATTCACATTTTCTGATTGCGATAAAATATGCTGCTTTTGTGTTATGGATATCTGCATAAATACTTGAGCTTCTAGATGATTGTCCGATTCAATGTTGCTCCAGCGGCATATTACCACTTGTAGGAAATTCATCAATGACTTCTTGATCATCAATTTTTATTCCGAATGTTTATGTTAAACAATTTATACGCCCATGTTCTGCATTTCACTTATTGTGAATTCACTTGGCAAAAGTGAATTTGGGTGTTCCACAATTCGTAATTGTGAATTGCAATTTCGAAAGTGAAAATTGGTGTTCTGCATTTCGGTTCATGCCGATTTCTACACGGATTCAAATCACTTATTTTTTGTTTGTGAATTGTCTGTGAAATTTGTGAAAGTGCAGTTACTTTGTACATATTTCTTCGTCTGTTAGCAAAATGTAAGAGAAAAACATTTATTTTTGTCATTTCAATCTAAAATTACAAAAAAGCAAGAATTAACTTAATTTATCAGAACAATTCATATAATATTCACACACTCACATTGTGTCAGGTAGATCTAAAACATTTGATTTGTCTCGCAAAATTTTTCTTCTTATTTTTTTCTTTTGAATTCTGCTTCCTTCTATCCATTAAAATTGCCAATAATATTGCATCCATGTTCAAAGCACAAGAATTTCACTTTAGAAACAAAATAAAATGGATGTTCCTTCAGTTCTGACAGTTCGAAGCAATTTCGAAGTTTTCGAAATCGGTCGAAATCTAGAACATCCAATTTCATTTCACGTGAAATTCAAAAGTGATTTCAATTCACTTTCGATCGAATTCCGGAACATGGGCGATAGTTTTTAATTTTGACCCATAAATTTCTTTTATAATTTATCTATTACCGGAACTGTTGCCAAATATTCATGCATTGACTTTAGAAAAGAATTGTCTTTACTTTGATTTCAAAATGAAGTTGTACGTTTTTTGTATATTTTTATTGGCGAAAAAATCTTAATAAAGAGTGGTAATTACAACCATAGTAAATACTCGTAAATACCACTTAACTGATTCTATTATTTTATTTTTATATGAAATATGGCAACTGGAGGTTTTTTCATTCGGTACTTTCTTATATTTCAAAAATAGAATATGTATAACATTGTGAGTTTAACAGGTTTAAAATAATAAATAATTAATTGCTTATTGTTGTTTTATTAATGAATGACATTCTTATTTTTATTGAAAACAATTTTTTTTATTCCACTGATTGATCTCGCGGTACACTATTATTGTTCAGTGTTAGGATCAGTGTCACTTTCTTCTAGTTCTGTCTTATTGCGTCTCTTCTCGTAAATTAAAATAATTGTGCAGAGAATAAGAACTTCAGCACAAATACCTAGGAAGGGCCAGAGAGCAGCGAATTTTCCTGTAATGACATAAGAAAGAAATAATTATATTAATTTTTTTATATTTAATATTAAACAATATATATTAAGTAGCTAGCTGACCTGGCGAACTTCGTCTCGCCTTAATTTATTGTCTTTACCGACACCCCAGAGATAAAACCCATATAGTTCAGATTTCAATGTGATTTATTTGAATGGAATTGAAATCGAGTGAGTTTTTTATTATTTTTTTTTTGTTTTGTTTTTTGCAAACAGTCAAGTCAATGTACATACAAAGTCATTACCAATACTAATTTGACTTAAATAAGTTTTTTTTTTTATGTACGAACTCGTCTTCAAAGGCAAATATTTTGAAGTTCTCAAAATTATTTTGTCTATCAAAAATATTTTTCACTAAAAAAAAGTTAACTAATTGAATTTACTTCTTCATTATTTGAAAATATTTTTTTCTTTGGATTTAAGACGAGTAGTTATGTATTTATTTTTTATTTGAAACACATTGTATTATGTATTCTCATAATGATCTGTTACTCTCAAGTAACAGAAATATCGGATCCTATTCTTATGTATCATATACTTTCGCTCATATCTTTTTGCTTTAACTGTTTCAAGCTCCTTCTAAGCATCATCGCTCACTTTTATGTGAAAAATATGATTAGTTCTAATAAAGCCATTGATCTAACAAGTTGTGTTTTTTTATGTAATGTGCATGCCAGATATTTTTTTTTTGCATGATTTTTATTTTTGCTTAATGTGTTTTTGTACGCTTTTGCATGTTTTAATTCATATTTTAAAATTGAGAACTCTTGCACAATATTATTATTCTTACTACTGTTTTAAGTTTTTTGCTTCATTTTTTTTTTTTTTTTAATTTTCCCTCCCTTTAAACTCTTCATAACCCTTGAATAGAACATGGTTATGTACATATTCATACACATATAAATATGCGCAAAAGTGTCTTTTTATTTTCTCACTCCAACCTTCCTTTCATTCGTATGTATTCATTTCCTCAAATTTATTTTTTTAATTTTCTCTTCGCATCTCTTAAATATTCTTACCGAGGCGGTTGTTCAGAGGTCGTCATCATGATATTATGACTATTTTATCTATCTTAATCTTATCTTAATATCTTAATATATATAAATTACGTGTCACGTTGTTTGTCCGCGATGGACTCTTAAACTACTTAGCCGATTTTAATCAAATTTGCAAACCGCGTGCAGTTTGATCCAACTTAAAAGATAGGATAGCTTACATCTCAATTTATGATCACAATATTATTTAATTGCAAATTATTTGTCTATTATTTGATCGTCACAATTATATGTTAGCTCCAAACGATTTGATCAGATAGCGACATCCGTGCACTGGATTGAGTAAGTTAAGAATACAATAGATGGCGCTATGTCAAACGTCTAAATGTTCCAGATAGCATAACCACCACATGTTGCTGAGGCTAAAGTACAGGTTAAATTTAGTTTGTAGTAAACCGAAATACAGTGAATTTTACATTTTCAATTTTTGGTGTTAGCATAGCCGACCACGTGTTATTTAGACTGGAGTCTAAATTAAATTCATATTATAGTGAATACTAGCTGCTGTTTGGGATGAATCATGTATTTCACATTGGTTTGATACGAATTCTGGAGTGAAACAGGGATGTCCACTTAGTGCTTTACTGTTTTCTTTATTTATCAACGATATTGAAAAATGTCTTCCTGGTGGTGTTCGGATCGCCAATACTGTGTCAATGTTCTTCTTTACGCAGACGATCTTGTCATACTATCAGAGTCACCAGAAAACTTTCAGCTCATGATAAACCGTTTATCAGATTATTGTCAGACATGGGGTCTTACAATAAATGTCGAAAAATATAAAACTATGGTTTTCACACGGTCTTCACATAGTCAAATTAGAGATACCTGGTCATTTAACGGAAAAATTATTGAAAATACAAAAGAATACAAATATTTAGGAGTAATACTAAACCCAACATTGGATTTAAAATACCATTTAAGAGAAAAGGCGAATACATCCCAAGGTCTGATCAACATGACATGGAAGAAAATTTTCTCAAATCAGAATGTGTTAATGTCTGCTAAGTACAGAATATTTTAATGTGTTGTGAAAACATAACTTTTGTATGCTGCTCAGGCAGACTATGGTATATCCTGAAAGTTCTTTCGTACCCAGATACACGTTTGACCAAACAAATGCTTTTGTACGAACTAAGAAACAAGGACTAGTGGATTATGAAGTGGCAGACTATCGGTTGTACCTGAAGCTCATCAGTCATGTAGTAGAATAATTTACTCTCAACTTAATTATAATCTATTAAATAACAACTACTTTCAAGACTTATTAAACTATAAGGAAGAATCGCTTATATTCAAATCAAGATGCGAACTTCTTCCTTTAAATGGTAACCCATACAATGGTAAATTCAACCAATTTTGTACGCTTTGCAATCTACAAGCCAAAGAAGACTGCTTCCATTTCATAAGTTTTTGCCCTATATTTAAATACCAAAGAACGATATATCTAGGAAAGAAAAGCTTAACAATGCAAGAAACGATACAATTATTAAATGGTCCTAATTGGAAATCACTTTACTGTTTTTTAAATTCAATTTATAAATATAGAAACTTGTTAATGACTGAAATTATTTAAATTGTTTTTTAGTAAATTTAAAACACCAAGGATAATTTTGCCAATCTGGCTGACGGCATAGCCAAAGTTCTAAAATTCACTATTTAATAAAAACAATGTATGTATATTATGATAAATAATATGAATACTGAATTGAATTGAATACTAGCTGACCCGGCCACGCGTTACTGTGGCTAACGTTTTTGTCATATTACATTGTTGTAAACTATTTAAGAGGAACGGTAGGAGAACATCAGACATGGGCCATAAATTGGGGCAAGACGAAGTTTGCCGGGCCCTCTAGTATCTATATATATAAAATTAAGTCTGTTTTTTTTTTGTGTTCGTTCACTAACCAGCCAAACCGGTTCATCGATTTTCTTAATTTTTTTTAAAATTAAGAGGAATAAGCGTTAAAGGTTTAGGGCGCAAAAAAATATAAAAAAATATAAAAAAATATAAAAAAAATATGGAAAATATGTTAAACAAAGAAATTAAATTTTGGTCGCTTATTTTAACAATATTTAGGAATTTGCGCACACCTAAATCAGTAGAGTTCGTGAAATTTTGGACAAATATCTCGGGAACGGGGAATGATATTGTATTCAACTGTATTTTATTTTCAACATAATGCATTTTCAATACCTTGAAAATGATCAAATATTGACAAATATCAAATTGACATTTTTCTACCATAAATACAAAATGGTCAGTCTCATTTTTTTGTAAAAACTATGTATTCGATCTATTTTTGGTTTTAATTTAACAATTTTAGTAAAAAGACTTTATCAGACTTAAGAAATTTTATTATTTTTTAAAAATAGAATGAATTCAAAATTAATGACAATTACTCGAGATATTCAAATTAAAAAACAATTTTTGACACTTTTTCGTAAAGTTTTGTTGTAGTTTTAATTTAAATTTGGAGATAAAATATATATGTACTTAAAATTACATACAATTTTGAAAAAAAAAGTTTGAAATAAAAAAAAAATCTAAAATTTTGAGTTCGAAAATTAATTTTTCGAAAGTTATTAACAAAATCAATTTAAATTTAATTGAGCATAAAAGGAAAAATATATAGCTTTCCAAAAAGGTATAACATGGCATTGTAGGGTTTACCGTTATTTTTTAATATTTTTTTGTTTTAAGTAATTTTTTTTTATAAAATTGGGCCTCCCGCCTAAACGGGAGGAGATGGACATCTCCTCCGATACGATTTTTTCTTGTTTTAACCCATACTACTCATTATAGCTTTTTGGGGCACTTTATACCAATCACCATGTATACATACATTATAATAATGGGTGATTTTTTAAGAGGTTTAGAACTTTAAAAAAAAAAACACAAAAAATTCGACAAAATGAATGAAATATTTATTTGAATCGATAGTTTGAACCTTGCAATTTAATGTTTAAAGATAATTTCATGCAAATGTTGCCCGCGGCTGCGTCTCAGGTAGCCCATCCGCTGAGTCCAATTTTGGCATACTCTTTCACACATATCGGCCGGTATCTCACGAATGAATGCATGGATGTTGGCTTCCAGTGCGTCAATCGAAGCGGGCTTGTCCCTATAAACATTAGCCTTGACATACCCCCACAAAAAATATATTAATGGTGTCAAATCGCACGATCTAGGCGGCCAATTGACCGGCCCGAAACGTGAAATTAACTGTTCACCAAACTCGCCTCGCAATTGCGCCATTGTTTCGCGTGCTGTGTGGCATGTGGCACCGTCTTGTTGAAACCACATATCATGCAAGTCAAGAACTTCCATTTCGGGCAAAAAAAAAGTTTGTTATCATCGCTCGGTAGCATTCACCATTGACAGTAACGCTGTTGGTAGCTGTTACAATGCTTCTGGCTGATATTCACTCCAAAAAAGACAATTCTGCTTATTTACGTACCCATTGAGCCAAAAATGTGCTTCGTCGCTGAACACAAGAAGCGCGCGATGAACTTTCTTAAAAGAGCACGCATTTTGATAATAAAATTCAATAATTTGCAAGCGTTGTTCGTTTGTAAGACGATCCATGGTTAAATTGCAAACCAAACTGAAGCTGTTTGACAGTGACACAAGGTACTAAACACACGTCAGCTGTCAAAACCAGTGTTGCCAAAACCAAACCAGCTAAAAAATCACCCGTTACTTAGCGACAATATTTTCAGTGTATATTATTTTACGTTTAATGCTTAGTTCAAACTATTATTTGATATGGAAGGGGTACGAATAACAAAACCAAATTTATAGAATTTGTAGTTCAAATTTCGAACTTAATAATGCTGAAAATTTCATGTTGATATCTGGTCCCCCACATGGTGATATTTGAACCTAAACATTGGTTTTTTTTTCAAGAACCCGAATCTTAAAGCAGTGATATTAAATATAAAGGATGAGTAAAATGAGTCAATTTTTGTTGTATTCTAAAATAAAATATGTAAACTTTATTTCTGAGAAGAAAAAAACTTTACATCCACCGACCGAAAAATGGGAGCGAGTCCAATATGAAGAAAAATAGGAAAACTAAATTTAACTTCAGCACCATGTTTGATACAGTTTGGTGTTGATTTTGATTATATTAATATTTTTTGCAGAAACAACTGTTTATTATCTTTGAAATGACACTTCAATCAAATGGATATCACTTATATTAAAGTTTTTACAAAAAAAAATTAAACACCATTAAAATGACGATTTTTAAATTTTTCAAGGGGTGTAGCGGGGGAATGGTACATGTGAAAATTAAAGCATATTGGATTTTATTTTCTGAAACCATAAAGATGAGTTTCACAAAGTTAAAAAAAAAATCAAAAATCACGAAAAATTAATTTTAACTAATTTTAGACGTTTTCATATGGAATGACTCTATAGTGAAACAACCATCAACTGAATTTCTATTAGAGTCCTTTCTGCATCTTTTGAAGTTATAACCTGTCGAAAAAAATTTAGTTGGAGTCGAAATCTCTACGCGTTCTTGAGATATCGGACGAAAAATGATTCTCGAACGTTCAAAAGTACGCACACACAGACATCTCTCTAAAAATGACAGATATTATATTGTATGACCTTAAAACGTCCAGATATGTCAAAAACAATAACCTCCAATGGGAAGTTAAAAAATTGTTTTCTTTTAACGCCCTGCAAAGCGGGCGGGAGTTTCGCTAGTTTTATATACAATGGTAGGTGGTGTTGTATTTAATTTATTTGTGTGTTAACTATATATAAAGATAAACACTCACGTACTAGAATACAATGTTGTGTCACAATTTCAAAACAGTCGGTTAATAACTTTCCGAGTTTAGCGATTAGGAACAAACGTACATTTAAATTTGTATTAATATACAGTGGGAACAGAACAGCTTAAATGATACAGTTCAATTTGGAAAATTTAAAGCTCAGTATCTTCGAACCTAAATAAGTTATTTACTGAGTAAAAACTACATCTCATAACTTATTTTTTAGTTTATTATTTTTTTTTTTTTTCATAAATTGACAAAGATCTGCTGATTACATAAAATTACAAATAAATATTTATATACTAATTTTTAGATATATTACATGAAATTACAATTTTGCAAAAATAATAATTAAACATTACAACACTTGAAATACTTTTTTCTTAAAGGAATCTCTTTTCATACAAACGTCAATTTCATTGAAGATCAAGATAAAAAGTTTAAGGGATCGCGTAATTGGCTCATTCAAGCCATAATTCGTTCTATGGGGAGCAACATAAAAAAGTACATCTCTATTACGAAGTATACGGGGTGGAAACATAGAAGGAAAATAATGACAGCAATTCAGTAGAAGATATACGATTTTCCAAAACATCTTTGACAAATAATATACATTGCACTTGTCTGCGGCATTCAAGCGTTTTTAAATCAATAAGAGCACATCTCGATTTGTAATCAGGTAATGATTCATTCCAATTTAGCTTTCGCAAGGCGTAATTTGTGAATCTTTTTTGAATTCTTTCTAACCTTAAAATGCTGTTGTCATAGTACGGCGACCATACAACACAGCAATATTCTATAACTAGTAAAACTAAAGCTATGAATAAGTTTTTCAGCGTATAAGCATCTTTAAATTCTTTTGAATTTCTTTTTAAGAAACCTAGCAAGGAGTTACCTTTAGAGACCATCAACATCAACTTGTTTACCATTTTCAATTTCATTCAAACAGAAATTTGTAAAAAGGCTTAAATTTGTACAAGTCGATCTTCCTTTTACAAACCCATGTTGGTAAGCAGATACCAATTCCTTTACAGAAAAATAGAGTCTTTGAGTAACTATTCTTTCAAAGAGTTTGGGTATAGCAGATAATTTAGAAATAGGCCTGTAATTCTTCACCAAGTGTTTAAGGCCACTTTTATAGATCGGATCTATAAAAGATATTTTCCACTCATCAAGGAAAATACCAGGGATTTATTAAATATAATTGTTAACACATTACAAAGGGAAGAAGAACAGTTTGATAAGAGAATGGGAGGAATACCATCAAATCCGGCTTATTTTGTAATATCAATTTCATTTAAGCTATTAAAAATATCTATTACATTAAAATTGTTTAATGAAAAATCTATTAAAGTAACTGTATCAGGGTATAGACCATCAATATCTGTGATGACATCACTATTGTACGATGTTTGAAAGTACTTTGCAAAAAGATCACATGACGATTGAGTATCTTTAGATTTAGAGTCTCCATACTCCATACATAGCGGAAAAGATGAACATCTCCGTTTTGAGTTTATAATAAATACCCAAAAGGACTTTGAGTTTCTTTTAATACTGGATTCCGTGTTATTGAAATATTGTCTATATAAAAATTTATTCAGAAAATCAAATTCTTTTCTTTGTTCGAAAAATCTTACACGGTCTTCAGAAAAGTTTGTCAATTTATAACGCTTGAATGCCTTATAATATATTGAACACGTATGCTACTTAAGAATGTAACCATTGGAACGGAAATTAAACTAGAGTATATAAAGCTGTTTAACAGCCAAATCTAATATCACATCTTAATTGATTCAGTTAATTTTATAAGCACTAACAGCAAAATGTAAATAATAGGTCTGTTTCTTTACTTTTCGGGTAGTTTAGGAGTACATAAAAGCAAAAATGTGCTTTAGTTTTGTCCACCTACTTTTTGATGAGTTTTTAACTTTTTAATTTTTCTTAAATATGTTAAGATTAAAAATCAAATTTAAAGTTGTAAAATATAGGACAATATTTTGCAAATAAGAAAAAAATAAATTATAAAAATATCATTTGTGTTTTCACTTTTTATTCGGATGTTTATAAAGTCATAAATACTCGTCCTTTAGTTTTGGCCATCACTGTATGTGTAGCGAAACAATTTTCTTTCTGTGTAAAATGAGCCATTTAGAGGAATTTAAAACAAAATTCAAACAATTGTTCTTATTAATGGATGATGAGTACTTCCATATTTGTTTTCTTTTATTAAATTTTATTTTGCAATCTCTTTAGAACATTTCACAAATCACAAACTTCAAATTTTTCGATCAGTTGATTTAAGCAAGAAAGTGGCCGAGCTAAAATGTTCGGGTAAATTCTTGCTGGAGGGGAAACGAAAAAAAATGAAAAGCTCTGGCTTTTCGTGTCGCGGGATCCCGCGTGCGAGTAAAGAAACAGACCTAATATTATTCGAAAGATGAGTTTTTTTGTAAGTTAAAGAAAAAAATTCCCTTTCATTCTTAACATTTTCAAATGAGTCAAAGAACTAAAATTGAGCAGTAAAACTCGTCATAAACCATTTTAAAAAGGATTTTCGGGACGGAAAATTGTTGACGACGTCAATGAGTCATGTAACCGTGTTACATATCATATTTAGATTTGTGCATAAAAACAATGTAGAAGTCAATAGAAAAATGGGCCGAATAAAATATTCACTCTAGCAGATGAACGCAAAATCGATCAAAAAGTGCAGCAAAACTCAATGTTTTAGCTCTAAAGATAGCTTCCTGGCTCTAGAAGTTGAGTAAGTCGTGCAGTGCCCAAACAATAAGCCATGGCTTCATAAGCATGAAACTCACGGTCAAGTACATAGGTCGAAAAAATACATTTAAAAAACTGAAAAATCAAGAAAGTCGTCTATTCTTCGCCAAGGAACATCTTTTTAAGGACACTTATTTCTGGAACTTTGTTATTTTCTCAGACGAGTGTAAATTTAATTTTTTGTCGTCGATGGGCTTTTTTAATTGTGGCGTTCCTCTGATACAGAGCTCTAAAAAGAAAACATTAAGCCTACAGTGAAGATCGGGTGAGGCAGCATAATGGTTTGGGCCTGTATGTATGGAGCAGGAGTTGGTCATGTAGAATTTATCGATGGGATCATGGACAAAACTCTGCACTTGAGCATTTAAAAGAAAGCGCGTATACGCAATAGTTTTCGATACTTACAAGACAACGATCCGAAACACTAAGCGGTTATTATGCAATCCTGGCTCATAGTCACAGGATATGAATATCATTGAGAATCTGTGGTCACTACTAGACAGGAACATAAGGAAGCGCCAAATTTTCAATAGAAGTTAACTGAAGAAAGCTATTCTGGATGAGTGGAAAAAGATAACCCCAAAAACCACCCAAAAATTGGTTGAATCGATGCTGAAAAGGCTCAATTTTGAATTTGGTTTTTCTTTTTGTTAAAAGTGGATCAAATAAGCTGTAATATTAAATTTTGCTGTAGTTTTAGTTTTTTTAGTGCATCGTTATATCGAATGGAAAAGTTTTTTGTTGAAAAATAAAAACGATTATTGTTAACTATTGAAACTTTAATAAAAAACAAAAATCATGCTCTCTTATTTGTTTAAGGATCACAGACTTTAATTTTACGATTTATAGAAACTAATCGACATGCAATTATATGGACTATTTGTTGATGCCTTTACTATTTTTACCAGTTTTAAATTATATTTTAGGAGCGATGGCATTTTTTTCAAAATTTATATTTTGTCTCAATGACTTCAACTAAATGAAAAATAAAACGTTAGAATAATAACTATTAAACCTAATTTATGCATACATATCTTATTAATGCAACAAAATAACTCTCATCTCTAGCTCGATATTTCGAATGCTTACCCTTAACTCGGACGAAGCTTATATCTTCTGCTGGATCTGCAATGCCCAAATCATTTATGATGTTACGACCAAGGCATTTGTAATCACCCCTGTCATTTAAATTAACATTATCCATTGTAAGAACTGCGTTTTGAATTTTGTTTTCATCTTCTTTAAGTTCATATCTACCCGAAGAGTTGTAAATTGTAAGGTTTCCTGTACCAAAATAAATTTTGTTATAAAAAAAATAATCAAGATCTTTTAAGTGTTTTTACCCATTTGCCAGTACAACTGAGGATCAGTTCCAGCAACATCACAGTGGATTGATAGTTTTTCTCCTTCAACAACACCGCTATTGGAAGGCACACGTACTACGATTTTAGCTGGAAGAAATATATTTCGAATTTTTAAAAATTTTAATATAGAAAGGCAACACTTGCACAAATAAACGATTTGTATTGGCGTATTGATTGGATATGCATGCATGACGTAATTTTGTTTTCATTCCTTCTTTATAACTTTCAATTTTACATTCATAGATCTATATATGGAAGGATAAATAAAAATTCGTAGTTCGAGATCATCCAAGTTTTGAAATTGTTTCTGAAAATTGAAATTACTTATTCTAGTTTATCTTTACCTAGAAAACCACCACTTCACCTGCTGTTCATTGATTTCGAGAAGGCTTTCGACAGCGTCAACAGGGAGTTTATCTGGCTTGCTTTACGGAGGAGGGGTATACCGGAGAAACTCATTTCTATTATTAAAGCGACTTATGATGGGTCCAAATGTCATGTCTTACACGGAGGTAGGTTATCCGAAGAATTTGAAGTCCAAAGCGGGGTCAGACAGGGCTGCATACTGTCACCAATCCTGTTTTTATTGGTGATAAGTGATGTACTGCGGATGGCTTTGACAGGAAGCGGAGGAATAAGATGGACTCTGACAACTTACCTTAAACATCTCGACTACGCTGACGATGTTTGCTTGCTTTCACATAAGATCATGGATCTCCATCAAATGGCAACAAGGGTGGAGAGAGAAGCAGCAATCGTGGGGCTGAAAATCAATACGGGAAAAACAAAGATGTTCAGCCTCGGGAGCTCGCAATCATCCGCTCTGATGAACATTGGTCAACAAGCAATAGAGAAAGTAGATAGCTTCCAATACCTTGGAAGTACCGTCTCTCCTGAAGGAGGAACCGAATTAGACATCGCCAGCCGCATCGGAAAAGCAAAGGCTGCGTTCGGGATGTTGTCCAATGTTTGGAGGAACAAATCTCTCAGCTTGAACACAAAGCTACGACTGTTCAACTCTAACGTCGAATCAGTTCTGCTATATGGCTGCAGCACCTGGAAAATAACAACCACAATAACCAGGAAACTGCAAACCTTCGTTAATAGGTGTCTTAGAAACATCTTACGGGTTTCCTGGCTTAATCGTATCTCCAACTATGACCTACATAGACGAACAGGTCAGGAACCCATAGATACCATTATACGAAGGCGCAAGTGGCAGTGGATTGGGCACACGCTTCAAAAAGGTAATGACTGCATTGCAGACCAAGCAATGCAGTGGAACCCACTCACACAAGAAGGAAGAAGAGTAGGTAGACCGAGAAGCACGTGGAGAAGAACAGTTGAGGAGGAATCTGCGAGACTGGGAAAGAGCTGGAGGGAGCTAAAATACATCGCTGGAAACCGCACACGATGGCGCGTAGGAGTAGTTGAGGCCCTATGTCCCGCTAGGGAACACCAACGGACTTCGTAGGTCTGAGGACTTAAGTAAGTAAGTAAGTAGAAAACTTTAAAGAAATTTGTTTTAAAGCGTTATTTTCTTTCTTTTCACTTTTGTATTTATTTCCTTTTGTGTTCCTAGTTTCATTTTTCAAATATGGTGGATTTACATGTGTATGCATTTGATTTCTGCAAAAATAATGGGTGCCAAATGCAAAATACATATTTGTTACATAGAGAGAAGAGAGGAAAATGCAGAAGAACTTGATTTCTGCGTTATAGTCAAGATTATAGTAAAGAAAAACATGATCATCTTTATTATAGCACATTCGTCTTGGCGTGTTTGGCGTGTGAATATCAAAAAAGCTCTACATATTATATAAAAACAGAAGGAACAAATCCGACAAAAAAGAGCTACCACCTGCGTATTATCGCCCACTTTCGGAATTCAACATGTAGGCTTCCTCTCTCTACTTTTCTGCATGTTGCAGATGCCGAAACATGTAAATCCCTTAATATGGGGTCAAGTAAATAAAGGGCAAGTTAAAACAAAACAACACAAGATTGTAAGACCTAACCCATCTAACCTAACCCTAAGCCTTCAAAAAAACACGTTAAAAATGTTGTTTTCTAGGTTCCATAGTTCAAATAAAATTTTATTATTTTCATTTCATTGTCTTCCTTTGAAAGAAATTAAAATGTATATTAGTAGCAAGTACCAAATAGAAAATGGATTTAAAATGAAAGTGTGATGCAATTTTAAGCTCACCTGCCACTCTGAAATCCTTTTTTTCTTCATTTACTCTACAGCTATAAGTACCGGAATCTTTTTCTTCTGTTTTCTCAATCACAAACTTTCTTTCAGGTTTTATTATTCTATAACGACCTTGTAAAGAGGCAATTTTTGAGACTTCAGTGCCATTCTTTTCCCTGTAAATAAAAAAAAATAATTGTTATATTATTATGTTTACCAGTTCAATATACTTTATGATTAAAATTGTTAAAACGAATTGTAGGGATTTATAAATTAATAAATGTAAACTTTATTTCATATTATTTCATCATATTTTTGAGCTGATCACTTTTTCAAGTAATTTACTAAAAAAATAACACAATAGAATGATTTTTATGCTACGTGATATACATTATACATACACACATACATAGTCACCATACGATGAAGTTTTTTGTTCTTGAAAATAGCGTTATATCTATTCTGTTATATCTTATACTTTCAATCTAGTATTTCTTTTATAAAAAAGAGTAGTGTTTTTTATCGCAGTAGGTACCGTTCCCACATTTAAGTTGTTTATATGCAAATATTAGTAGTATTTGTGGAGTGATAGTAAGCAGGTGGGACTGTCATGCCAGAGGTCTGCCTGTGTCACCTAAAAGTTTCTACGGGTACTGCCTCTTGCGTGGAGTTGACAAATCCTCCTTCATGAAAAGTGCTTTTTCGAAAATTAGGATTCGGCATAAAAACTGTAGGTCCCCTCCATCCCTGACATTAATCGCACACAGAAATGGTTGAGAGTTGTAAGTCATTGTATGGCTTGATTCTCTACGAGCTGTAGCTGCACCTAATTTATTTATTTTTATATGCAGATATTAACGGAACTGTAAGTCTCGGTGGAGAACAACCAGGATTTTAATAAAAAATGAATCTTAATAAATGTAAAAATGCTTAGTTTTTAAACAATTCTGTACTATGAATGCTTCAGTTAACCTTACAAAAAAAAGCCTTTGTTTAATTAGCAAATATTATTCTTATTTTGAACAGACCATTACAAACTTATTTATGGATAGGATAGGTTTAAATGGTAGATATATCTACTATAATATACATATATTAGCCATGTTTTATTGGTAATTGAAAATACTAGCTGGTAAAATTTTACATGGAAAACAACAACACCTCATTATTGAACAAAAATAAGCCAGTATTTATCCATAGTATTTTAGTGAAGATAAAGTTTCATCTAGTTAAATGTAGGAGGCAGTCAATGAGTGCAAAAAATATGCAAATGTTGGCAACATGAGGGTGTGTTCGGTAACAAATACACATCTTCGCCTGCATTTGCATTTGCAAGCTATCCACAAATTTCAAACCAAACATTTATTTAGGTTGAAATTATCAAAATAAAATTATTTTGTTAGTAAATTTGTTAGAATCAATTCTTCACAAAATTTGTATGACTTTTAGGATCAATTCATAAGTGATAAAATAATTTTCTTTAGGATTGGTGTATTTAACCATCACATATTGTGGAAAAATTATTGAAAGATGCTTGTTCTCATTAAAAAGCTGACAAAGGTTGCTTCCATAAATGCATGGTTGTGAAAGTCTGACGAAGTGACGAATGCATACCTTTCATAAATGCAAATGTTAAATGTCCGATTTTCATAAAAGCAAAACTCAAATATTTGTTGCGCAAATGTGTAACTGTAAAATATGGCATGCAAATGTTTTTTTCTATAACTATAATATGGTCACAATTGATCGCATGTAAACAAAGCATGCATTTATAAAAACACCCAAAGTATTAATATGGTATTCAGTAGAATAAAATGGTATTTATGACTCTACAGGCAATTTAAAGTAGCTTCTCAAAATTTGTATTAAGTATTTCTTTATAATTTCATGTTGAATTTTGTCTTTTAATATTTTACTTATTGAATAAAAAGAATAAAAGTATGTTAACTTTCCAAATAAGTGGTTTGTATCATAAACTAGCTAATTCCCACCCGCTTCGCTGTGTGCATTTATGAAGAAAAAAAATTGAACCTGGCTAAAAATAATTTAAAATTGAATTTCGTCTCACCCCAATTTAAAGCCAGGTGATACACTCCAGAGTGATAATAAAACTCAGAAAATTCAAATTTAATGGAAAGCTAAATTTTTCAATAAGTTTTCCGGTTCAAAAACAAAAAAAGACGGTTTGCGGAAAACAGGGAAATTTGATATTAATTTCACTTACTTCCAACGATTCGCCATGGCAAAAGAGAAAAGGAAAGTGAATCCAATTTAGTTGGAAGATCAGTTGTAATAATTGGAACCCGTGGGATAAGGTGCTTTTCTCCTTTGAATATTCCATTGATAATCGTCTCCTGTCCTGAATCACATTGTTTTCAACAGTTTCTTGAATGACATTATCAATTTCGTATAATTAAGATTTCAGATAATTTTTGCTCATATCATATTGCGTATGTTGTGTGCGATGTACGACTATTCCGAATAGGTGTAATAATACACAAAAATCGAACATTTGCAGAAAAATCAACAGAAAATGACAATGCGGAAAGAACACCCACAAATTAAACACAACCTATATCTATCAAATTTTGGCATTGATCGTACCCCAACGCCATCTATTATTTATCTTTCTGATTTCTTCACGCAAAATGCATGCAAAATAATTTTATTTTTATTATAAAAATCAATTTTAATAATTTCCTGACTTGTTGGGAATGTTTTCTTTTATAAAAACAGATTATACTGAAAAATATTATTGTTGCTTTTTTGATTTTTCCGAAATTATAGTGATGAAATACCATTCAGATGTTTGTCCATAATTGAAATTAAGAAATTAAAAAGAATAAAAATGCTTTTTCAATTTTGTCCCATTTTAGATTTTAATGATTTAAATCTACTCTGAGAAGAACGAAAGTATACAAAAACTTAAAGATAATAAAAATCTATCGAAATTCGCCCCTTTCGTTAAAAAATCCGAAAAGATTCAAATGTACGAATACGAATGAGAGAGTTGAGGTGTACGAATATAACTAAAAGTGACTGTATGGACTTTCATTTTGTAAAGAATTGTTTTCGAATATCATTTTTTATATACCAACAATTCTCTACAAAATGTAAAAAAGAAAATTGAAATCGGTACATAAATTCGCGCTTAAGTGGTCCTAAATACATTTGAAACCAAAAAAATTACACATCGGTATATTGAAAACACTCACTTTTTTGTATTATAACTCAAAATCACTTCACGTTTAAAAATTTAAATTGAAAACGATTCAGAATAAAATGAAATAATTTAAGTTAAAAAAAAAACTATGTTTAAAGCTAAATTAATGATAATGGGGATATATTTTCTAACACACAAAATTGAACGTCTTTACTCTATATATGGAACTGTCGATTCCGAAAAATACTTGCACAATCTCGAAATCGCCTTAATACTATAATTTCAGCAAGTGCGATCAAAAATGGAAGTTTGGAGAATCGTGTGTCAAAATGTCAAAACTGTTGAAATATGTACATTTCTCTATAAAAGGCAAAAAACCAAATTTAAATCGGTACATAAATGCGCGAGTTAGGCGGCCACACACACATTTTAGGAACTCATTTTTATATATATAGATGAGATAATAATTTAAGGAAAAAAGTGAATCACAATTATTCAACTGGTCTTTAAAGTTGCCAGAAACTTAGTTCCATAGTTTTAGCTCTTCCATATAAGCCAATAAAATGGAACAGGGAGTTGATAAAATATTGAACTTAAATCTGTGGGTGCTAAATTTAACAACTAAATCAATATATTTTCAAAGTCTTACTGCAAATATAAGTAACAAACATTCTAAACCAACTATGTGTGCATTTCCATGCAAACTTCAACTCAACTAGCATTTTCATGCTTTTCCAACTCGACCCAACAATTTACATAATTACACATTTTTCGAACACACCCCATGTAGAACAGCTGTTGTTTATTTTGATTTAAAATTCAAATTGAATTTTTAACTAATATCTGAAGATGTTAGTCAGAAATTTCTTTAACAAGTGAGTTTGTATATTTACAACTTTTGTTTGTAATATGCATTAAATTTTTTCTATTTTCATGTGAACATTTGCCTTTTATATTTTGTCCGTGACAGATTTTGAAATTTTGACATCAACAATTTGACAAATAATGTAAAGACACCAACTTTAAGAAGACAAATTAAAAGTGAATATAGCGCTTTATTGGTACTCGAATACTATGTTAGGGATAGATTACCAATAAAACGCGGCTATTATTTTAAATTAACAATATGATCTTTTCAGCTTAACTTATTATTCAATGTAATACTCATACTAAGAACAACGAACTCGTTCGATCTTATCTTTTCGACGATTTGTTTGACAAGCAAATTTAAATTCGTTTGTTTTGTAAATTCCAAAAATTAATTAAATACAAAATATAGGCAAAATGTTGATGCATAGAATACATTTAAGAATATAAGTATGTACATCTTTAGTTTAATTTCAATAAATTTCATACGTAAAAGTACTTAAAGCAAGGTCGAAAACGTTTTTCAGAAATTTACCACATTTGCTATCAGTGGGATTTTATTTGATAGGACGCTCTTAAAGATTCGGTAAAAATAATACATACAAACATTTGATTATGTACTCGTAGTACGCCTGAGTAACATAAATGTTGGGTTAGCCTTATAAGGCCATTAAGTAAAAATAAAAGCGTTGTACGTAATGACAAATGTAAAAATTCCGTTCTGTTAAATTTACTCACCAGATGAGATCATAGTCTCCTGCTTTTGTGATATTACAACTGAGAACAAGAGGTCCTTTGATGTCGAACGCTTTAACCTTATGTTCTTTGTTGTCGTAATTCGGTAGAAGTAGTTCCGGCTCTGTAAATAAATAATATCAATAAATACTTTTATTTACTAAATTAAAAAAGATAAACTTTTAGCATAGCATTATTTTAAAGAAGTAACCAAAATGTGTATATAAACAAAATAGTTTGCATGATTTAGTAACACCATTATGATCTCAAAATTGTGAAAATGATGTGGAAAATGAGTAACTACATTTACTTTCCTTTGATATGGTAAATGGTACTCTAATAATAATTATATTACAACATAAGTATATATTTGTATTCATTTATACAAAGTCAAATGCCATTACGATGAGTAAAAGAGCAGGTTGGTTTCGATAAAATGTTCATAATCATATAATAATATTTCGAACTCTGGTCTGATCGAGTATAAATTCGAATTTTATGTGCGTAGAACATATTTGTTAAAACATTTTTAAAAAAATGTAACATTGTAGCTACTTTTCCAGTTGAAGTCACAATGTGCACCTTTTCATAAAAATGATCACAGTAGATAATTTATTAGGTTTAACTTAGAAAAATTTTCTTAAACATTTTGGGAATGCAATATTTTTTATAGTATTAAACTTGGAATTAAATTATAACAAAATTTATAGGTTAGAACCGATACTTCTTGTAGCAAAAATCCAAAAACAAAGAAACTAGTTACCAAGTCAGAGTCGTTTGATTAAGGCAAAAAACTTTTTAAGATTTGCGAACAACAAAGTTCCTTTCAAAGAAATACAAATAAATATCGTGTTTACAATCAAGATCTCGTATCAAGGTTCAGCATAGTCAGCACCCGAATGGACTAAGTTTTGCACTAGGTTTATTTTTATTACACCCAAATCTTCATTTGAACAATTCAAAACAAAACAAAAATAAAATGAAAATGAATAAAGCAGACTATACAGGGTTCAAATGCTTGTCAAGCATGTGCGAGTGAAAAAGTCCTTCAATCACACGATCTGCATTAAAGCTTCAATCAATAACTAAACACTCGCTCATACTTAACATTTTGAACTGTATATATGTACCTAGCTAAAGACTAGGCAGGGTTTTCCAATAAGAGGTGTAATTTTGAAAAATGACATTTTTTCAGATAAATGATCGGATTTTTATTTTTATTTAGAGGAAATATGCCATTAATAATGGAAAATATTATCACAAGATCTCGGTGGCCAATTGTGATCACCCTTGAAGATATAAGACGGTCTGGAAACTTTTTCTGTAAACGATTGATGGTTTCGTTACTTGTGATGCATGTGCCGTCTTATTGAAAGTAAACGTTGCGTTGTCCAGATCAATACCATCCAATTCAGGAGATAAAAAATCATAAATCATCTCTCGATAACGCAATCCATTCACCGTCAAAAAAGTACAGCCTCAAAATTTACATCAACTGAAATAGCGGGCTATTCAAAATATAACCTCTTATTGGAAAAACCCTTTTTGTATACTTCCAGTTGGTAATCGAGTATTAACAAGAATTGACAATATGCTGTCATTGCGTCTTGTTCTAAGACGTGTAAAAAAGTTAAAAACTTGTGTAAGTTTGATTTGAAAAAATTGATACACAATAATACATGCATTAGTATGAACCTGATCAAAAATGAAAATAACAAAATTGGAAAGCACAACTTACACATAAAAACAGAAAAATAGTAATAGAAGTACGTATATTCTGGATTAAAAGGCTATTTTTTCTTGGCTTAACGTCATGAAACGCTAAGGAGATGTATGGTGTGGCTTATGCGTCAAATCTTGCATAAATGCACACTTTTATTCATGTGAAAAATTGACGTGAAACAGTAATTCTCATATTAATTGGAATTTTCAGATCATTGAAGGCCCTTTTTATGTTTTCCCTTATCAATTTTAGCAAATTAAAAGAGGTCAAAGTCAAACTGAACTCAGGGTTGGAGTAAGCAAAGATAGAACATGTTT
Source organism: Scaeva pyrastri (assembly GCA_905146935.1). Classification (NCBI taxonomy): domain Eukaryota; kingdom Metazoa; phylum Arthropoda; class Insecta; order Diptera; family Syrphidae; genus Scaeva; species Scaeva pyrastri. The sequence goes on from LR989928.1 coordinate 55,425,290, forward strand.
GGTTGTTATAATCGACTATGGTATAAATCAGTTTAAATTAGTTTAACTGCCTAAAGAAAAGAGTTACTTGAATTTCACAACGAATTCTTTCAAAGATATACTTTCTTTTGTCATGTTTTTTATTGTTTTAAATTTGTTCACGATGAAAAGGTTCCTTTTAAATCAAAAGAGCACCCTAAATTGAATACTGAAGTAAAGACTTAAAAAAATCGTGTTTTCTGTATGGTTTTTTGTTGTACAAATTTTGAAAAAATAAACTTAATGCTTTTTAATTTATCAATATTTTTAATTTTTTCACTAAAAATGGAAATTTGATGTAGTGAAAGCTAAATTAGCGCTAGTAAAATTATAAATTTGTACATATTTATGCATCTAAGAAAACTACCAACAAAAAATCAACATGGACTAAAACAACAACATTAATGTAAATTTAATTATTACAAAATAATGTCGTATGTAGCTCTTTAAAGTGAAATTTTGAATTTTACATAAAATTGAAACAAAATTCAAACTATTGAATGTAACTGCATAAATATAAAGAAAAATAAAAACACGAGGTTTTGAAAATAATCTTCTATTATTATATTGTCTCACCCTTATTTAAAAATGGTTTGGGTAAAATGTAATTAGTAGTACCGGTGGTAGTTGGATTATCATATGTTGTTACTCCAGGCAGGACCGGAAGATAACTTTGCCTAATTGTTATTGGTTCGGTTGATGTTGATTGTTCTATCATTCTGCCAGTTATCATTTTAATATATTCTGGACTGACTGGAAAAGAAGATGGATGGACTAACAAAATGCCAGTTATGTTACTTTTATCGAACACATTAAGGTGTTCATTGCGGTCAGCGGTTGTGGTGAAGCGCCTTTCACTATTTGAGGACTGAGCTTCATCAGGCAGTGTATACATGTTATTAAAGTGTGTAGCATTGGAATAGACAGTGGCAACCTTTTGTGAAGGCATATCGTATATTTGAGTGGGGATGGATGCGACCGATGTTTGAGGTGGTAGTATGCTCTGGTGAACTGTATTGCCGACGTTTGGTAGATACATATCTGGTAATTGGGTAGAGAAGTACATTTCTTCCGAAGAACCAACCAATTGGGGTTTTGCGAATGAGTTTTCTGTTTTGCGCAACTTGAGCATATGATAGCTTGAATGGAGTGTGTTACACTGATATTTGCCCTGGTGTGCTTTTAAAGCATGTCGAACACTTAAATGGGCTTCGATTTTGTGTCTTTCACCTTTGAAATAAACATTAGCATTTTACCAGTGATAAAAAACTTAGTTTTGTTTTATCTGCGTTCAACAGAAAAAATAGTTGTGTTTCCTGCCAATCAACCACCGAACACCGGTAAAGTATTACAATTCAATTTCAACAACTTTATAGTCAAAATTGAACGCAGATTTGGTAGCACTTTTTTCTTGCGACATACTTACCATCTATAGCAGTTTCCGATGTTATAAAGGAGTGATTATCTCGCCAGTGACGCAAATTATGATTAGTTATAGGCTCGCCATCTTTAACCCAATTAATTGGCTCGAAAATTGGAATAATGCAAGTTATTTTAAATGGATCACCGATATTAACGTATGAATCTCCATAGTAAATAGCTGTTTCTATTTCTTGATCCACTAAGTTCTCTAAAGACACTCACATTATATTTGAGAATTGTTTGCAATCATACAGATTTAAATAAATTCTCGCAATAATTTCTTAACAATAAAATAGCGTTTAAATAAAATAAATAAATCTTTATAAAAGCGGAAATGTAAATTAACTTTATTTATTTATTTTTCCTTTAAAAGTGAACGATTGATAGGAAATGTCAGTATGATTTTAAATTAAAAGTCCAATTTCTAAGCGTACATTTTTGGAGTTTATGATTTTTATTTTTAATATTTTATAAGTTAATATTTGAATTAAAAATCGTCGAAAAAAAACATGCCGCGATAAAAATGATTATCAAGGCAAACTATCCACAAATCTAAATATTTACATGAGAATATGAAACAAATTAAATGAACAATAATATTCCTTGTAATATCATTCGAAAGTAAAGTGTCCAGCTCGCGTGTTAATATTTGAAGGCAGCTCGATAAGGTATCATTCCAAAGTATGATACACATGATCGATTATGAGTGACCAGTTCTAATTTAAGTCCTTAAACTCAAGAAGAAAGTATTCATTTGCTATAAGCTATTATTCAGAATGTACACACTTTCAATTGTAGGTCCCAGCTTTAAGTGATCTTCGATTATGTCAACTGAATTAGGACTTCCAATTTATTATAATATAGATTATATATAATATAATGTTCTACCTAATTTTCACTTACAACTAGTTTGTACAATAATGTTTGTGTGCGACTGTGGAATGTGCAATACTGCGACACAATACTTTTGGGAGTTGATAACATTTCGCCTTAAAGTTTAAGAGTTGGCTATCGAGTAACTTGGCTCATGAGGTAAGATATTTTTATGTCACTATTAATAGAACTAGTCTAGTCACATGAATCATTTCTTGTTCGTTTATTAAAACACAACTTAAGTTTAAAATCCTGAAAGATAAATTTGTACGGTCTATTTGATTGGAAATAAGTGTCTTCCATTGGTACGTATACTGACATACAAAGTTAAAAGTCTGAGCTGGATATTAAGGCTTCAGCGTTTTTTAACCACTAATTTAATATTGTTTTTGAGTGTATATATTTTTTTAAAGCCTTACCCTTACAAATAGCACGTAAAAGGAAGAATATTTGACTCTACCAATTTCCTGGTTAGCTTAGATATGCATTTTAAACTTTGATTTAAGAGCCATAATTTTGAAATAATCAATTCAAAAAATCTACTCGGTTTAATTTAAAAATAAATGAATAAATACATTCGTCACTATTCCAATCCCTTTTGTAATGAGAAAAGAAAATTATTATTTTTTTCGAATTTTAAGTTTATATTATTTATTACTTTTATACATGTAAATATATAGATTAATACGACCAATAAGACTGCTATTACACGATGACTCATGAGTCGTGACTCTTTTCGAACTACGTTGGTGCAAGAGAGATACAAGAATCGAAAAGATGAAACAGAAAATAAACTGCCGTGAGTCGCGGGCAAATTTTGCACGACTCATTTTTGACATTTCTTTTTCATTGGTTTTATTTTGCTTTTCCTCTTTATTTAAATTCGTCGTGCTCGAGTTCACATGTATACCCTTATAGTTGAAAAAGCGAGACAGAATGTATGATTTCCTGAACAACGAAATTTGAATTAAAGAGAGCTGTCAAATTAGAGTCATGACTTAAGAGTCAAGGTGTAATAGTGTTCGACTCAAAGGATGAAATTTCAAAAGAGAATTCGAAGATGAGTCACGACGCATGAGTCAACGTGTAATAGCAGACTAACATACAATTTTGAAAAAAATAGTTTGACATTTTTTTTTTTAATTTTTTGAAAACTATTCATAAGCCCAATTTATTTTAAAATGAGAATTAAAGAAGAAATTTCTGACATTCCAAAAAAGTATAACATGGCATTGTAAATTTTACCGTTAGTTTTAATAATTTTTTTCTGTTCTGTCAGTTTTTTATATAACTGCCTCTCATACCTAAACAAGTGGAGATAACCCCTTCTCCTCTACGATTTTTTTCTTGTCTTAACCCAACCTACTCGTTATAGCTCTTTGTTGCATTTTATGTTAATTACGATGTATAAGTTCCTTATTCACTCGTTTTTTAATATTGTATTTTTACAGTATGTATTAAAAAACAGGAACGAACAAAAATTACATTTTTTTATTTTACTTATATATGGTTTATAAAGTGAAATAAATTTGTTTTTTTTTAATACAAGGATTTAATTCAAGAATTATTCTAATATGGTTATTAAGGACACAAGTCGAAATAAACTTTTTTCTTTTATGAAAAACAGTTTGGTCCAAACAACATATCTCATTAAAAACATATAAACAAGCTTAAAAATTAAAACTTTGAATAATATTTGTGTAAATATTCTTATTTAAAAATAAATGGCATCATTATTTATGTGTATTAAATAAAACTGAATTTGGAGAAATTTTTCTAACTTTAAAATGCATTTATCTCAAATCCAAGAATTTCTAATTATGCTGTTATTACCTAATTAGATAGATTTGTTCTCTGAATGTTCAATACATACATGTGTGGATCCTTTTTTATTGTCAACTTCATAACCAGCTAACATTACCTCCTCTTGTAGATCTAAATTCATCCCATTTCAATTGACTCATTATAATGTTTTTTCTTTAGATAAGGTAAGATGAGGTCTAGGTTTTAAATACATAATTTATTCATAAAATTTAATAATTAGAATCGACGCACATTTTAACTTCAACAAGTATATCCAGTCTTCCAGTTGATCTCCCCTCATTGCTTTTATTAGTAAAATAAATTTTTATAAATAAAATAAATTTAATATTTTAATATTACCAAAAACCATTTTAAACAACTTTATGTTAATAAAATTCCCAATACACTTTTCATTTTTATTATAAATGAGAATCAAAAGGGACCATACATATATATGCGGACAAAAAAAGACATAGTATCATTGAACTGTTAAGTGAAATTCCTTCCCAAAAATGATATATTAATTTATAAGAAAAACTTTTATCGCTTTTGTAGAAGTTTTCATCTTTTATTTTATTGTATTCAGTGTTCGAAAATACACTTTGTACAAAATTAAGTATTTACATACTCCATTGAAAAAATTGATTTTTTTTTGCCACTTTAGTTTTCGTGTGCATATTTCATCATTGTAAAATTGTTTTAATAGGTTTTTAGTAATAATACAACAACAAGTACACTTAAAAACTAATAATAATAATAAGTATATGCAAATAAAAAATATAATACATCAGTAACATATATTTGTTTACATATATCATTGTTTAGATAGTTTCATGAAAGTCGAATTTTGCATAATAAATGTAACTCATTGATCGAAAAGACTTTGTGATGTTGTATAGCACACTGTATGTATGTGTATAATTATTCTAGATTAATTATTTCTAAACTGGAAATATTTATAGTTCAATGAACTTTTATTGATAATAGTTAATAAAGCTCTTATCTCGGGACTATTGTTGTTTAAACCCTTATCTTATCAATATTTATTCAATTGAATTTTTACCTGTGTTTACATTTTTGTACCTTAAGATAAAAAGACGCATAGCCCGCATTTTTCACTTCCTTGCAATTTTTCAAATGAAATTATATTCCGATCTCTCTCATTAGATAACCAATAAGGTCGATTTTTAAAAATGTATTGAAAACTTTTTTAAGCTTTAATTAAAAGAAGAATGGGCAAAGTTATAGGGAACCTGGTTTACCCATTGCCTAGAAATCAGACCTATCAATTAGAAGTGTACCAACGTACGAGTATTTTTTTTTTGTCCTAAACATATATGTATATGTTGATGATATTTATCATCAATTATTGGATATATTCATCCCTATCGAGATCCGTTTTTAAGAAAATTTTCTATCGAGGTATCCGTTCCGATAAACATTTCGCATAAATCTTCCGATAAAATACATCGCATTCCTTCGCTCAGCGCAGCGGTGCAATGCAAATAGGCAACAATTTTTGACAGCTACGCGTTGAATTTCTTCAGAATTTGTCCGATGAAAAATCATTGCGGAATCTATTCGGATATTCAAACTACAAAATTGTAAGTATAATATTGAAACGAATGCGATTGTTTGCTTTAATTTATTTAACTACGCAACGGATACCTCGAAAGTAATCTGAGTTCCGATCGGAATTCACTTTCGTTTCTTAAATTCTCCGAACTAATTGCTTATGTTATCAGCTCTGTATTTATTGTTGATAAAAAAATACAGACTATCATATCTAATTTTTGAGATTCAGTTTTTTCTCTTAGTTGAATAAACAAAGTAGAACTTTATGCTGTTAAAAGGTAAAATTTGTTTTACAATATACTTCCAACATCCTTTGGATTACAGTTACATATGTGACCTAGGTCAAAAATGATGGTCTCGAACTAAGCTTATTTGTGCGTTAAACGCACAATTATTCCCATTCTTCTAATCGAATTAAAAAAAAAGATTTTATACTATTATGTGAATTATTCGCAAACCATAATGTTATTCGCTATTATTGGCTATTGGTATAAAAGTTCATTTATTTTGGAATCTATTCAGTTCATCAGAAGTGGATAATAGATAATAATAGGTAATAGATAGAACATAAAAATTAAACACTACAAGAAACTATTAAAATTGATTGGGGTTTCAATTTCAATTGACTGTACAAATTAAGCAACATTCAAAGTTTCTACAACAAAAAATTAATTTCAAACATAATAGACTACGTTTAACATGATTCATTTTCATATAACGCAATTATTACAAATTACATCATTCTGCTCGTTTAAATTTTATGTCATCTTTTGAAAGTAAGCAAGAAAAAAACAACTGTAATATATACGTCATCAAAACTAAAGAATTTTTTTAAATTTTTTATTTTAATTACTTTTGATGCTATTGTATGTATTTTGTATTCATTAGATGTAAACAGAAGTAATTGCAACTGATGTGAATAATACATACATGTGTAGTTTATTTTATTTTAATTTATGCATATTTGTATTCGTTAACGTATTATAACAAGTTGGTTTAAAAATACACGTTCTCCAATGGGAATATTTAAGGTTTATGTAATGAGGCCCTACAGTTAAGCTTAATTAACGTAAAAAAAAATTCAGCTCACACAATTTGTGTTATCAAATAAATAAACGTCATAACAAAGAGAAAACATCACAATTAGTCGGATTTTATCCAAATTAAAGTTTCATTTTTTTTACAAACAAAAAATTGGATAGCACTTTTCAAAAATGAACCAAATGTTAAAAAAATTGCCATTTTGAAGGTAAAATGATTTTTTATTCTTATTCGATGATTATTTATTCTTTTTTCTTAAGTAGGTATCTTTGAAAAAAAATTCATAATTTAGACCACTTTATGAACCACTTGATTAGTAAAGACTCTAATCTTAGCTTTAAGTACCTAAGGAATTTATTTGAAATCACAATTATAGAAATTCTTTAGTTAAGTTTTGTCTTCCTTTCAAAAAAAAATAGATAGTTATTCTTGATATCGCTTTTCAGATTTACCGGCGACAATTGATGTCAACAATTGATTATTCGGTATAAATAGATGAGTAGGTTCGCAAAAAATTTCAGATCTCTCTCAAAACGAATTCAATAATTACTGTTTCTCCTTTTTTCATTCGTGAGAGATCGGAAAAATAAAATTCTTTTCGGATTTTGTTCTCACACGAATAGAAATTGAACAGATCCGAAAAGGATCGTAAAAGTTATATTATTTTTGTAATGTGTTTGGTTGATTTTTTTTTCAATTAATTTATTAATAGCTGTTTCAAAAAAAATGCATACTCAAAGGAAACAAATAATTCGAGTTAAAAAAGTATATTTCTTATGAGCAAGAAACACAAAAGTTCAAGTTATTTGAGGTGTGAAAAAAAGTGAAAGGAAAAGTGACTGGAAAAGTAAAAAGATATTTTAGGAAAATGCATGGTATTGTTGTTAGTTTTGATGATGATCTGCATGAAAAACCGCCGACGACGACGCCGCGTATACACTTTTTTCATCTTATTAAGCCGCAATAAATTTACTTTACGACTGTTCGCCAAAAGTAATATTTGGATATTCCCCAGTGAATATCCTAGAACTGTTTTATTGCTATGCGCGCCGACACGCCTACGCATGTATCTATGTTTTGTCGTAATAAGATATATCGATCACTTTTGTGACAAAAGAAATTAAGTTCCCAACATTTTGCATTAAATTTCATCTCCAAAAATAATTCGGGTTTTTGAAAAAAAAAAAAAAAAATAATGCGCATTATACTTTTATATTATTATGATTAAAATGTTTAAATACATTTCTATTTTCAATAAAAATAAGATTTTAAAATTTTAGTAGGTATATTTTTTCATTTTCATCTACGATCGGTTCGTGAATAGATCTTATGTGATAAATTCGTGAACGAATTAAATTTTTCAGTTCTTAAAAAATTTAATTCGTTCGTAAACACAAATTTTATTTGAAAAGATCCGAAAAATAAAATTAGCGAACGAATTAAAAATTAAATTCGCGTCTTGGTTTTTCGAGTGCGAACGAATTAAATGTTATCGTTCTCCGAACCGTTATTTCCTTAACTTTATCATCCCACCGGTTTTGTTCCACACCGGAAGTCTTTCTAAGTATGGATTGACTGACGCTTTTAATATTCAAACATACTTGTATTATGTATATGTAGTTGTGTTTTTATTCACTGTATATTATTGATATCACCAGCACAGCTGCCAATTCTTTTTGATTTGATATCTTATTGATTTTTTTACAGTTAGGTAGGCATCTCAATAGAGCAGGGTTAAAATCTTAGAGCGAGGAAACCTCCCTAAATCATAAAAAAAAAATATTTACTTTTTCGGTTTAAAACCAACTTTTTGCTCGCATTTTTTTTAACTCACGATAAACGCCTACGCTAATTTTTTGTTAGTGGATAATACCTTTGTGTGGATCGATTTGTTATGTCCAAGTCGAACTAAAGTCTTTTGACTCATTTAGGTGGAGTTAACGTCCGGTCTATCCAGCACTCCGGGCAGTTGATTTTCGAAATCAACTGGTGCTTTTGAAGATTCTGAAAATAATCAAATAAAAATCGCGCGATTTTTATTTCACATGTCAGAATCTTTAAAAGAACTAGTTGATTTCAAAATTCAGTTTTCAAGAATCTTACAAAATATAAAAATCTTTTTTCAAATGAGAAAATAGCAAATTTCCCAAAATTTCCCTTAAATTTATGTGAAATTTCCTTAACCAGTTAAAATAAAGAAACAATTTCGGATAAAATTCCTTGCAAAGAAGTACCTATATCTGGTATCACTAAAACGAATGTAAAAAGCAGAACTGTCAAAATAAGCTGGGAAAAAAGCCATTTTTGTGTGAATTTTGTATGGAAAAGTGAAACTTCTCTACTGCTTACAAAAATATAGTAAATTAATTAATTTACTACACAGTAAAAATGGAAACTCCTTAATATTTCCAATTAAACCTGTTGTAACGTTATTTACAGTTTATCCAACGCGAGAGATGACATTAATTGGACAACTACTTCTAAACGCTTAACTTATACAACAACTAGTTAACTGATGATGACATTGGTGTGCTTTTTACATTTCAGTGATGTCATTTTATATATTCGTTTACCAAACTCTTTTCACTATTACAATTTTATGTTAATCCCTGAATTTTCAACAATAAATAGGAGTACTGTCACACTCTCCAATGAAATCATATTTAATATTTATGTAGAATTATAAGAGCAAGCTCATGCGACATTGTTTCTTACATTTCCCTCGAAAACTTCACGAAATTCGTAGATTGTACACTGTACATACATACATACATACATATGTATGTTCAGTACATTCATAAGACGTATATATATACATGTACAAATAAACAGAGAAAAAATATTTGGTATAAAATGTAGAAATTTTTTTGAAATCATACCCAAGTAAGTTAACATAAATAAATCATATTGCATGTTTGAGAAATAAAAAAAAATCTTGACCTCACCTCAAACTTTATATATATAGAAAAACCCGCACCATTTTAATAGGTTATGGCACGAATGGAAATGGAAAACCATACAAATTTGATCTTCACAAAGTTGCGAAAATATTGAGGTAGTCATCATATCGCAAAAAAGAAGAATTAAAACCCAAATTTAATCATAACTATATAAATGAAACACAGCAGTGCTGAAGTAGACAGAGCATGTGTTCGAAACAAAAAACTTCTTACAAGTGCACACTTTATTTTAATATGTATGTACAAGGACATTGCAGTGAAGTGAAATCATAATTTATGAAGGTTGGTTGGCCCCAGTAAATAAAATTAATTTGTAAGATGTGATAAATATAAAAAAAAAAAAAAAATATGTATGTATGTGCAAAATTGTAAAAAAGAATTTAAAAAAGACTTACCAGCAGTTTGGCAATTTATCACCACAACCATCGTAGAGATAAATAACAAAAGAACCACAATTTTCGTCTCCATCTTTGCTTATTTTGTCTGCTTTCAATACTGATTCAGATGAGAACTAAATACCGATGGAGCCAATAAAACGAAAGAAACCGTCATCAGAGCAATACAAAAATTCAAAAACCAATAGACTCAATTATATACATTTGCGGAACATTTTTCTTTATACTAAAAAAAACGCAAAGCTATTCGCTGTAGCTGATCTAATATTGCAGCAAAAATATTATTCTCTAGTCAAATCGATATTTTTTATATATTTCGAAGCAAAAGCAGAATTAGCCAAATACATATATTAAATTTATAGTAATAGAAATTATTTTGAGACCACGAATCGTATCGCACATTTAAGACTTATGGCTTTTTTAATTTTTTTTTCTTTAACGTCAAAGGTATTGAAATATTTACCAAAAAAGCACTAAGAAAAGATTGCCTCCCAAGTAGCCAGGGTAAAAACAAATAAGATATTTTTATCTGTCGAGCGAACTAGTGTAATTACAAAACGTCCATAAGAAGAAAGATAGGCACCTCTGTGAAAAGTGAAAATCGACCCGAAGTTCTAATTATTTTTTAAGAATATCTTCAAAGATAAATTATTTATTGGAAATGTCAAATATTCAGCTTTTTTACGAATGGATATTTAATCTGTGGTTGGAAAATTCACGGTTGCGTTCTGCAAAATATACAGATTGCCTTGTGTGTAATTTAAGACGTGTTCGAATTGCGTTAAAATCTTGGTTTAATTTTGTATATACTACGATTAAATTCAGACGTTTGGTTACAAATGCGATCAAATTTAGCTTTTAGCTGTGCGAATTCGTTAATTGGGAATTCCCTCAAAAAAAATCTGAAGTATAGTTTTTTTTATTGAAAATTGAATAAAACATGGGTGAAATAATATTACTTTAAGAATTTCATTCGAGAAATACTACAAATTCTCAATTATTCTTGATTTTGCATCGATAATTTCTCCTAATTTAAGAATGTGGACCGCCCTTTACGAACAAATATCTCATTCACAGTCACAGCTGTAACTGTCAACTAGTTCCTTTGCGCCCTGGGCGAACTCTCATTTTGGCTTTAAAAACAAAAACATTGCTCAATTGAGTATTTTCAAGTTCATGTAAACTGTTTTTTTAAAGAATGAAATGCAAACTTAAAAGATAATGAAATTATTATTTTTTTAATGAAACTAAAAAACACAATATTAAACATACATATATACATAAAATTGAAAAAAAAGGAAGAATTGATTGTCGGCTGTTGGCATCGGTGAATTGGCCGCGGGCAAACGACTTGTTCTCCGCCATAAAATCCACCAGTGTCTCCTTCTGGCACTTTAATAATCTTGTTCATCTCTATAACATAATATTTATTAATTTAGTTCTTGAATCATTTATTTATTATTTATGTATTACCTTTTTTGACTCCGACATTATTCTTGATCTTCGCTGCTTTTTATGTAGTGATAAATTTTGACATTTAAAGAGAAAACCTTATCGACTTTCAAAGATAAAGAAACCCATTTTATCGAATTTTTCCAAGATACCTATTCCGTTTGTTCCAGTCGATAGAATTAACGACTGTCAAAGTTACAGAAACATGACGATGCGATAAAATGCATATCGTCCCAATTCTCACCGTTTCTCGACTAGTTTTATAGCTTCGAAAGTTACAGAACATGGGTACAGGAACCATATCTTCTGTCGGAATTGTTCCAGTTCATTCCGCACACTATAATCTAACAGATTCATCATCAGATCATACATAAGTAAACGACTAATAAAACAAAACATATCGACTCAATAGTATCCGTGCCTATTTCACAGTTTCATAGTTCTTACTCACTCTTTCTTTTGTAACAATGGCTAACAGTTTGAGTGTGTTTGTTCATTGGCATAAGCATTGAGCATATGGCATAGACAATGATATGAAATGTGCAAGAGATATACAGTCAATTGCGAAATTATCTGCACAATTTTCATTGTTGGATGATTTATTAAAATGTTTATTAAATTTTTGTGAATAGGTAGTAAAATAGTTTGCAGATTGTTGATTTTTGTTACATAATTAAATGTACCAAATATTCATGTTTCATGTAATAAAGCACATGAATTTAATGTACATTTTAAAGATTGGTTTTATATTAAGTGCAAATATTTTTTAAATTGACTGTACCTAGTTCTTTTGAAAGGTGGGTATAGTAATAGTATTAGTATATTGGTATAGTTGTTTCGTATCCGTACCGTAGGTATTTCAATCTTCAATGTGGAATTGGAGTGGAAAAGAAAATGGTTATTTTCATGATGTCATTGCGTTTTATAATTTTAATTGTACCTTGACCTACACTACGCTGCCACCTGCATTTGTAGCAATTTTAATCCTGACTTTTCTGATTTTTTCTGCTTCCCAACATCAAAAGAGCAAAACAAATATTCAACTTGAGTTATATAATAAAATATTCCTTAGCGAAATTCCCTTTTCTGATTCTTAAAAGAACTACAAATGAAATGAAATTAGTACTTTTTGTTTGGAAATTAAAACATTGGAACTTGAGATGAAAAATGGAACTAAAACAGCAGAGGAACTACAAGGCATGATCATTGGCATTACAAAAGCGACAAAGGCACCATTAACATAAAAAACGTGAAAGCCACGCAGCCGTGTGGGTGTGTGTAAAACAGATTTTTTCGTTCTGTTATGCATACATAAAACCTTAATCGTTCCGCAGAACTGTTTCCAGGAACTGGTTCAAAGAGAAAAAGAAGTTTTCCATATCCGTTCCTCTTTCGGAACTGTTAAGCAAAACTTTAAATGTACTATGTACGCATGTATATAATGTCGCAAACGGTCGAGGTCTGAAGCTAACAGCCCGATTCTGCTTATCCTCACTGATACCTAATAAGTCACAAGAAGAGATGCAATTGATTTTGTAACTCTTTCGTATTCTGCCACAGAGATGTTTTTAATATCTTGCATTTTGAAATATATGTTCACGGTCAATCAGCTGCTCAAGTAATGACATAAGCCGCGTTTTATTATACACTTTTCATGTATTACAACAACACTACATGATCTTGATATTTTTCTGGTTCAAATTGCGTGAATCAAGATTGATCTCACCACCTTAAGAAGGGAAATTTTGCATTTGAAAGGGTTAGTGTTTTTGTTCTGAGTTGTCAAAACGAGAGTACTGCCATATACCATGTTTTTTGAATTAGGACTCGATTCTGAATCGTTATGGGAAAGTTTACAATCGTAAGTTGTGTAGTGAACGGCAGGACAGAGACACATCGTAGCTGCAGACCGAAATATTGTATTGTTATGAACATTTTTTGCTCAGACCTCCTGTGTGGTATGTATGCATGTCGACTATTTGCAGTGGAAGCCTGTTTGAATTATTTTTTTTTTATTTTCTTCGTCTGCAACTACATCTCTGTGTCGTGTACGGGCAAGATGCTTTTTCGGAGTATAATTAAATTCTAATAATCACAACTGGCAACATTATTTTAAAAAAGTGGGAAAATATGATCCGTATTGTTTTATTTTAATGATCTGAACCAGTTCATCTCATATGTTTGCTATTACACAATGAATCTACATGCATGCGACACTTCGAACAACATAAGTGCAAAAGAGACACAAAATTCGAAAACATGAGACGCAAGAAAATCGACCTGTGTCGCACGGGTAAAATTTTCCGTGCGACAATTTGACGTTTGTCTTTGCTCTTGTCCGCTTTTTTACTGTTCTCTTTCATATGGTTTCGTTCTTCGAGAAGGAAACTTCGATGCACAAATCAAATTTAAATATTTTTTTAATTGCTTTTAAAGAAAACTGAAATCATTTGAATTTGAAAAGTCTCATAAGCCAACCTACAAGTCAACGAAATATAAATAAAAGAGAACTGTCAAAATAGATTCATGAATCTGGTTTCATCGTGTAATAGCACTTGAGAAACAGGATAGGATAACAAAGAAGAATTCGAAGATGTCGAATCTATTTTGACAGTTCTCTTTGATTTCTATTTCGTTGTTTGACTTGTAGGTTTGCTTATGAGAGTTTTCAAATTCAAATGATTTCAGTTTTCTTTGAAATCAATTAAAAAAATATTTAAATTTGATTTGTTTTTATTTATTGATGAAGAATATGAATTTTGGAATACAAATTAGTATAAAAAACATTTATAATGTTAAGATGCATCGAAGTTTCCTTCTCGAAGAACGAAACCATATGAAAGAGAACAGTAAAAAAGCGGACAAGAGCAAAGACAAACGTCAAATTGTCGCACGGAAAATTTTACCCGTGCGACACAGGTCGATTTTCTTGCGTCTCATGTTTTCGAATTTTGTGTCTCTTTTGCACTTATGTTGTTCGAAGTGTCGCATGCATCTAGATTCATCGTGTAATAGCAGACATAATAAAACGCGGCTATTGCAAGTCTCAGCATGCCGTGGTGAATTTCCCGACCTAACGCGATATATGATTAAGCTTTTATGTTTTCAAACTTGTATAAGCTTTTTATAATGTTTTTTTTTTTTTAATTCAGTCCCCGATATGACATTTCATTACTTTTTTTTAATATACTTTTGGAAAGAACATTTTTCTTGAAAGATAAAAAATAACTGCTAGCAAGTTGCAATCAAAACATATTGCGTCGCTGTTGAAATGCGTTTGAGTTAGTGATAACTAACACCACAATGAAAAATGCTTCACTTTTTTTCCAATAAGGGCACTTCCTTGTATTCTTGTAAGGCTATATACCGCTGAGTTGAGTACGAGTAGTGAACAACTGTACCGAATAGTTTATCTTTCCTTCAATTTTTTTTTGTGGCCTTGAGATTTGCTGATTTGCTTGCTCGTAGTTCTTAATGAAATTTAATTTAATCGATATTGTTTAATTAAAATAAAAATCTGAACGACTTTATATACATATCTATTAAGCTTAAATTATAATGTGTGAAATTTTTTGATTGTAAAAAACTAAATTAATTTAGATGCCATGCCCGCATATTAGGTTAATAACATGAAGTTATTTGGTAAACAAAAATTGTTTTGTTAATTATTAACACGTAAAATGTATCAAAATATTTCTTCTCACTGTGTAAATGGAAAAAATTAAAGAAATTGGAGGTGAAATTGGACGAGAGCACGACCCTTCATCATACGCAAAAACCATAGTCGATAATTGCCCTAAAACTTTGACTGAAAATCAATCTTTTGCTACATGTGGTATTGGCCATGCAAAATGTTTGATTTCCAATCCATCAACGGATGATTATAATTCCGATGCAGATAATTCGTGTTTATCCAATAATAAGGTTGGGAATATATTTTTCAATTTTAAATTTACTATGCTACTCCAATATAGTAAAGAATGTTTGGGCTTAATTGCAATTATTCTTACCACGTATGCAACTTTGTTAAATAAGTAAGTTCGTTACATCAAATATGAATGATTACCCTAAGAGTAGCTTTTATTTTACTTAGAGAACCAGTCATCGGTGGGACAACATCTCCGAAACCAATATTTTCAACGCATTCCATAGTGAAAGAATGGCCTTTAGGTAATTTAGCCGATGTGCAGTCAAAAGTAGCAGTTTCTGAGTTATCGCTCATATATTTTTACGCCCCTTGGTGTGCTGAAAGTTTACATGCAAAAGAAGTGTACAATTCTGCGGCTAACATGTACAGCGAAGAGGTAAATACATGTCTTCAGTTGTTCCAAAACTATTAAATATTTGTATTAATGCTACTAGTTAAAAACACTTAAATAAGCATAAGCCTTGAATTAATCATACGTTACCCTTTTGAAGTAAACCAGATTCGGGTGCAAAGTAAACCTCAGTGATGTAACTTATAATATATAAATTTATAATTCTTGGAGCTTTGTTCAGAGAAAAACAAATCAAATCAGAAGAGAACAACACATTCATTAAAAACTTCAGAATATTTAAACAGCAACCAATGGAGTGGGTTTGTGGGAAAGTCTAGAGCCAGAGTTTTTGGCATAAAATGCTGAAATCAGTGAGGTTTTGGTTCAAAATGATATTCCGTAATATGCGTGAGATGATAAAAGAGATTTAAATGAGGATTTAGCTCTCAACCAAACAATGTGCAAAGAACCAAAATATTTGGTTTATTTAATTAATTTTATCGAAGTATCGATTAAGTTAAATAAGGAGTCATGCATCGACTTAATTTTCTTTTTTGATGGAAAAGATTTTTTCAATAAGGCATGTATGTATAATGTTAATTATTGGTTAAATTATATTTATTGTACTTGACCAATACTTACTGTAAATTGGAAGTTATAAGAAAACAAACTATTTTTCATTTGTAAAATGAACATCATCATCTAAGCACTCAGCATCACTTTACATAATTGGTGTATAAATGTTTGCTCTTAAAAATCTCTCATTGTCATACATTGACAAGTATAAAACAATGTTGAACCAAAATTAAAATGGGGTATCATATTTTTCCAAAATTAATTTCTTGATAACATTTTAGAGGAGCAAAGTTCTTATTTTTGTTCTTTTTAATTTTGATAACAATTTTGTGCTTGTATGGATTTGTTTATTTTAATGTCGTAACGGTAATTTGCATTTCTAAACGAAGCAATTTTTCAATGCTTCATCCTCCAAAACTCCATCTTTTACTAATGATAATCTTTTACCAATGATTTATTGATATAAAAAAACTATAAAAAAAAACACCTTGAAAGATTCGTATACTTTGTCCAGTTTGTGCAGTACATTGAAGATAGGACATGTGTCTTGCGCTAACAGTAAAGCAATCCCTTTGAGTTTTTTTGCAGGTTGAACAAATTGTATTTCCATACAATGATTTCTCTTTTTAAACCTACCCTGTACTACGCCAAACATTTCAAAACCAAAATACTATATGCATAAAAATCAATTTATATAATATGCACATATATTCCAAATCTCAAGTATGGTATAATGTATTGCAGCTTTTAATGAAATAAAATTTTAAAAACTACTTTTTACTTGAAAAAGCAATATCTAGTTATACATAATGAATCTTGAATCAATCTACCTGTGAAAAAACCACATCAAAATCCGTTGCGTAGCTTTAAAGATCTGAGTATACATAATGACAGACAGACGGCGGGAAGCGACTTTGTTTTATACTATACATACATAAAAATCAAAAATTTCAACCAGGCCAGCTTCTTATAATACACTATAAAAATAATCTTAGGTTAGGTTAGGACGTTAAGTTATGTTAAGGTGGCTGCTGGAAATAAGATCAGCACACTTAGACCAACAATGGTCCATTGTGATATCACGTGGATCATAAGATCCTCCTACTCGTTGAACCATTTGTTAATTGTTAATGTTAATTAGATCACTAGGATAGGATCATTGTAGTAGAAATCTCCGAGGTGTGATTTTCGTTTTTGTGCTAGTGCAGGACAATGGCAAAGAAGTTGAGTGACTGACTCTTCTTCTTCCTCATCCATACAGCTTCTGCAGAAATCATTTGCAGGAGCTCCAAGTCGGAAGGCATGTCTACCAATCGAGATGAGTTGCTTTGAGCGTTTGGCATCAAGCTTTAGCCAAATTATTTTTGTTGCCATACAGGTGAGTGAATCACGCCACCTGCTAATCATCTTCTCAATGATATCTTGCTTTACCATGAGTTTTTACGTAGCTAATGGTATACCGATATTAGATATTAGAATTTTTGTGTGGCCTGATGACCGATAAGTATAGCCAGTGTGTTATGTGGGTTTGTAGTCCACATTTGTTACCTAAGGCTTTTTTGCAGGAGAACTGTAGCTTTGTTAATTCTCTCTTGTATATTAGGTTTCCAACTTAATTTTTTGTCCAGAATAAGGCCAAGATACTTTGCTTTATGTGAGAATTTAAGCTTAATTCCTTTAATGCAGGGAGGATCTATGTGTGGGACTTTGTATTTCCTCGTGAATGATGATAGACTTATTGGTCTGAAATCTTTAGGATTAACATGGCTAGGTTTGCCAGCCTTGGGAATAAAGACAACTTTGACTTCCCTCCAAGACAGAGGAATATGAGCCAGAGCGATACAACTATTCATGATGTTGCTCAGAATAGGAATTAGTGTATCGGAATTATTTTGCAATTCCGCTGGAATTATTTCATCTGGACCCGCTGATTTAGAAGGTTCAAAGCTGTTTTTTAGCCCAATTTAGTTTTTTCTTTGTAATCAGGCCTTGAGGAGGAGTGATTATATTGACGTCTATATTGGTGTCAGTAATATTCCCCTCCGAATTGGCTGATAACGTTACATTTTTTGGAAGTAGCTGTTGAGGTTACTGGACATATTTAAAAAACTCTGCGAAACTGGTGTGCTAATTAATTTTTTTTTCTTTTAGAGAATTGAGATAAAATTCCAATTAACAGTTTACCATTTTTTGTTTAAAAAAAAGTTATGTTTGTATGTGTTATTTGAGGTCAAATGTGTGTCTTATAACGTTACAGAAAAAAGTCTTATAACGTTACCTTCCGAATTCTTGTGTGAAAATTGGTGAAAATATGACTGAAAGGAAAAATTCTAGTAAAGTATAAACAAGAAAACAAATTTATATAAAAAAATAATTTATTTACCATAAGGTACTTCATTTTTTGTTATAACGTAAAAGGGCGGATAAAAAAGCCAAAATATAACCGAAAGGTCCAAAAAAATTGATTTAAGAAATTTTATGATTGGAATCGACACCAAACATTCTATGCAACACAACAAAAACTTCTCCAAAATTCCCATTTTTGTAAAATCGTATTTTATGGTGGTCCAGGTAAAACAAAGTCATTTAATTGTTTTAGTACACCCAAATCATATGATACATGATTTTAGGGTAGCTTTCGATGCTTAATCCATTAAAACCAAAATCAAAGAAATTGGACAACCCTGTAAGAAGTTATAGTCCTTTACAGCAAATGTTGTGTTTTTTAGAAAAGCAGGTAAAATATTTTTAAAATTTTCTTTTAAATTAATTTTTCTTCGTCAAATTTGAAGCAGATACATAATTTGGCATATAAATAAAGAATCAAGACAGTTCACTAATATATTTGAAGCCCAAGAAAGTCTTAAACTTCATCTTCATTGACTTTAGCAAAAAATGTCTTATAACGTTACACATCCTTAACTATTGTTTAAATGAAAATGGTCGCTTTATATATATTTTTTTTTAGTTTTGTTAAATAAATACAAAATACTCAATAAGATTCAAAAAAATCAATTTCTAAAACTTTCATATGAAAAGTAAAAAAACTTTTAAGGAATTTTGTCTTATAACGTTACACGAATTACACGAATTTGGTTATTTAAAATTTACAAACTTGAAACTTCTTTTTTGACAAAAAAATGAGATATTCAGGTAAGGTAAGATCTTTTCTTGAAAACTTAAGTGTATTCAAAAAAAATAAATTATTAAAAATTATATAAATTACGTTTTTACGAGCACTTGAATTTCCGGTCATTTTTAAAGAGCTTAACAGCCTGACTTTAGATCAAACTAGAAATGTTTATACTGTTGATAATGATATCGATCGTTCCTATGAGATGTATTCTCTCAAAAAATGAGCATAATAGCGGTAAATTCTAAAAAAAAATGCCACTCGGTTTCATTTCTCGAAGCCATGACCATATGTATCCCAATCAGATGCATCTCTGGTCGATTTAGCTTTATTAAAGAATTTCCTACATTCTTTTCTTATGGGATCAAGCCTTGAGTTCCACCAATGTAGTATCTTTTTACCTCTAATTTGCTTTTGTGAGGTCTTTGACTAAGGTGTCAAGTTCCTCACGGTTGGAAGGTATTTTATACAATTTTGGTTTGATTAACCTTTCAAGTGTTTCCCTGTCTGTGAGCCAGTCTATTTCCCTAAAGTACTTATTTCGAATTGGACGTATCTGTGATCCGAAAATGAGTGATCTTTCCAATTTGAAATAATGTGGTGAATTTAGTCTGTGACAAGAGTTATGTCTAACACCTCTTGTCTGGTTTTTGTTACAAAAGTAGGTTCGTTTCCTACATTGCTTATTATAAGGTTGGTACTTAATAAATAACCGAAAAGAGACTCACCTCTATAGTTTATATCGGTACTTCCCCATACCGTATGGTGTGCGTTGACGTCACTACCAATAATTAGGCTGATATATGCTGACGCCAGCCAGAGGGTTCCTTTGGCTGTTTCCAGTCTCGCGCTGGTTATGTCTTGATCGTTGAAATTAGGTAGTAAAAATACATTTAGACTGCTTTTAACTAGTATGCAAGATCTGGGTTCACCTTTTTCTTTTTGCATCCAGCAAGTAGTTGTTTGGAGTTCTTAATCCTCGAACTATGGATTTTACGATCCAAGGTTCTTGGATCAGAACAATATCTTCTTCGCTGCGGAGAGGCGAAGGAGTAACGAGACCGAGCCTTTTTGAAGTGTTGGAGGTTAATCTGAAGAACCTGCAGCATCTTTGCTACAGTTCTCCCGAGTAGCCTCCACCACGGTGATGTTGGAGTCCTCCAATTCTGAGGATAAGTTCAATAGAACGATTTCGCTCAGAAGATCTCCAATTATTGAGTCTTCGATCTCCATGTCTAAAAGACCGTCGACGTTTTCTGAGGCCTCAACTACTCTCGAGGGAGACCTGGGTGCATCATCCTCTTCCAGTGATGGAAAAGTGATAGATGCACAAGGGCCTTTTTCAGTAGTTTTGAACTCTTTCGTTGGAGGAGGAGCATTTGCCTCTGCCTCATCTTTTTTGTACACCTTAAGGGTGATGGTTTCGAAACCAAACGTTATCACCCCTTTGGATTGCGCCAGAGGAGTGAGGGACTCTTTATTGATGACTATAATAGCACCTCTATAAAGCCCCTTTTTCTCCTCCAGTTTCGCAACTTTCCAATTGTGGGTGGGAAGGGATGGGTTCGATAGTCATTTGGAGGATTACGTCCAAGCTGGAAGGTTCGGCTGTAACCATAGTTCGAGCTCTTGGCCTGCATGGGATTGCGCCAGAGGAGTGAGGGACTCTTTATTGATGACTATAATAGCACCTCTATAAGAGCCCCTTTTTCTCCTCCAGTTTCGCAACTTTCCAATTGTGGGTGGGAAGGGATGGGTTCGATCATTTGGAGGATTACGTCCAAGCTGGAAGGTTCGGCTGTAACCATAGTTCGAGCTCTTGGCCTGCATGGGATATTCTCCTTAGCAACACCCTCGAGCTTTGCCCCTGGCCACACCTCCCCCAACCGGCTAACAGCCAACGCAACGATAAAAGATCGCGCGATTTCTTATCGTTACAAACCATCAGTTTTATATGGCCTTGATGCCAGCCTCCGTCGTTTGTTATTGGAGGTGGTCCCGGGTTTTCCATCATAATTCCCATGAAGCTCAGTTGGAGCTTCCCTTTGACCACCTGCCAATTTTCCAAAGAGATCGTGCCATCGATATCGTTCCTGTCAATAATCGTGACTGCGATCTTGTCTTTCACATCACTAAAAGACGTGTTTGTTTTTCGTGGAGTGTTGATGTTAAGCCCTTTTGGGCGTTTGGGTTGAGGGGTATTTCCCTCCACCGACCTTTGGCGTTTAGACTTGAAGTTTCTTCGGTCTTAACGCTTGTTTTAGCTAATACGCTTCTAGCCCACTTGATGAGAGGATCCTGCTGCTCCAGTTTGTTCCGCTTGTCCTTATAGGAGGCCGAAGAGGGAGTAGGTTTTCTCTTGCTCCCTTTAGGGCCTTCTTTTGGATTGTTGGTGCCCTTAGAGGTGGATGGGCCATTATTCACAGTCCTTCCACCACTAGGTCCCGAAGTGAGTTTAATATTAGTGAGAGGGCCATTTTCCACAGTCCTAACACCACAGTTGGTAGGTTTAACAACCACCACTGCTCTTGCCGTCAGTAGTAGAGCTGTGGTAATCCCCAGCTTTCCTACCTCCAGCGCGAGCAGGAGATACAACAGGCGATTTTCTGTCGCACTGCTGGCCTGTCTTAAGGACCCGGTCTTTTCCGTCGCTTCCTTGTTATTTTTATTTTCCATAATACGTCCCACGAGTATCGGAGAAAGGGTGGTCCATCTGCACAGAGATCCGTTTGTACAGATAAGGCTAGTTAATCTGGAGGTCGCCAGGTATCCAGATACTCCGTTAACGACTGAGCTAGTTTTTAATTGGGCCTTCAGCCTGGCTGATAATCGGCACGGGTCGTGTAACACCTTAGATCCAGCCCAATTTGGGAGGTTGTGAGTTGGGAAGGAGATGAGAGTGATGGGAATTGGACAGTTTGTTCACCGTACCAAGGAAGTGATAAAAGGTAAGTAGGGAGGGTGACCATGGTGGCTTTTCGCCGTACCTTGTGTTGGAGAGGATGGGATTTGAGGTGAGGTTAGAGGAAGATGAGCGTCCTTTGGTTTCAGGACTCTTCTGGAGAAGATTTTCTCGAGAATCTTTGACTTTACTCAGCTTCTACAACTCGACAAGTTCAACGCTAGGGTAGAAGAAAAAAAATAATCTTAACCGCTCATAAATTAAAATATATTATTTGTATACTAATCTTATGGATATAAACCTTTTATTAATTTTAATTATATCGTTTCAGGTATATTTCGCTGCAGTGAATTGCTGGCAACCGAATAGTGGCTGCCGCACACTTTATTCCAATGTTTATAGATGGCCTGTTTTAATGGCATACTTACCCAATGCTTTATCTGTGCAATACAACGGGGATTGGAATTTCTACTCGCTTTCTAAATTTATTGATAGACTGTTAATTCCAATTGTAAGAATTCATAATGTAAGAGAATTAACTCAACTCCGCATTTTCAATGACGGTGTTATTTTTGGAATATTTAATTCATCTAATACCAAAGAATTTCAAATATTCTTTCAAACTTCTATTAAATGGTTAGAAAACGATTCTTATCAGAACACTAAATTTGCTGTTTACGTAGGAGAGAATACTTCAATGTTTCTTAAATCGGAACTAGTGAAAGCACCTGTGATAAAATTATTTACTCCAAATGATACAATTGTATGAATAGTAAAATTATCGGAATTAAGATTGCAACTAATTTAAAGGTTTGTTTAGATTTATAGCAAGAGTAAATGGACGTCAACAAACTTAATACATTTTTTGAAACACCAACTGGAAGACTCGTTAATTTGGGTGAGCTTACCAAGCATAAAATCTGCAACAATACACCAATATTTGCAAAATGGTCCCGTTCTCGTGATGTTCTCTCCAAGAGTATCACTAAGTAATCATTATTTTATTGTAAGTTTTTCCAATTTGTAATTAAAATAAACTTTAAAACAGTCTTCTTCTTTCAGATGAAACAATTAATCTATTCATACAACAACTACAAAATCGATCTCAACAACTCAGTCTTAAACGAACATATTTCTGAATTAAATAAAGGTATACACAATTTTAACTTCAAGAAATGAAATTTAATGGATTTAATCTTTAGAATACCCAGCGATGTTGAAAAGACTCATAGATGTGTTTGATTTAAAGAAAATGTTGAATGAAGATATGCAATCAGCAATTTCCGATATCAGACATTGGGGTGACAGTTTATTTTCTATGAGTGCGCAACCTGTTAACATAACTAAGCCGGTTTCTTCTACCAATCCTCGGCGGATTGGTGTAATTAATAACAACAACGTGAAATATTGTGATTGGAACTCTTACGGGAAATCTTTTTTTCAACAAAACCCTGAAAAAGTTGATTATAAAGCTCCTGCCGAGATTCTAAGGAGTTTTGTTTTTAAAAAATGTGTGAATATGGAGAAACTGAGTGACAAATTCCTCGAAAACAGCATAGTTCAACCCATTGTAAGTATTTCTATGTATATAAGTATATATTAAGTAGGTAAATAAACAAAATTAAAATTAAATTAAAATTCTTTGGTGTTACCGAAAAATTCATTTTCTTTTTCTTTATTGTTCTTTATTTTTCCAACATATAAAGTACATATGTTTTTTAACATAATAATTATTAATAAAGAAAAGGTGATTTGTACAGTGCTAAAAATTTCAGTTACAGGACGCACATAGGAGTATTTAAAGCAAAAACCAGGGCAAAATTATTGTTATTTCTATCCTAAATTAATTATAATTATTATTATTATCATTATTATTATTATCATTATTATTATTATCATTATTATTATTATCATTATTATTATTATCATTATTATTATTATCATTATTATTATTATCATTATTATTATTATCATTATTATTATTATCATTATTATTATTATCATTATTATTATTATTATTATCATTATTATTATTATCATTATTATTATTATCATTATTATTATTATCATTATTATTATTATCATTATTATTATTATCATTATTATTATTATCATTATTATTATTATCATTATTATTATTATCATTATTATTATTATCATTATTATTATTATCATTATTATTATTACCATTATTATTATTATTATCATTATTATCATTATTATCATTATTATTATTATCATTATTATTATTATCATTATTATTATTATCATTATTATTATTATCATTATTATTATTATCATTATTATTATCATTATTATTATTATCATTATTATAATTATCATTATTATTATTATCATTATTATTATTATCATTATTATTATTATCATTATTATTATTATCATTATTATTATCATTATTATTATTATCATTATTATTATTATCATTATTATTATTATCATTATTATTATTATCATTATTATTATCATTATTATTATTATCATTATTATTATTATTATTATTATTATTATTATTATTATTATTATTATTATTATTATTATTATTATTATTATTATCATTATTATTATTATTATTATTATTATTATTATTATTATTATTATTATTATTATTATTATTATTATTATTATTATTATTATTATTATTATTATTATTATTATTATTATTATTATTATTATTATTATTATTATTATTATTATTATTATTATTATTATCATTATTTTATTATTATTATTATTATTATTATTATTATTATTATTATTATTATTATTATTATTATTATTATTATTATTATTATTATTATTATTATTATATTATTATTATTATTATTATTATTATTATTATTATTATTATTATTATTATTATTATTATTATTATTATTATTATTATTATTATTATTATTATTATTATTATTATTATTATTATTATTATTATTATTATTATTATTATTATTATTATTATTATTATTATTATTATTATTATTATTATTATTATTATTATTATTATTATTATTATTATTATTATTATTATTATTATTATTATTATTATTATTATTATTATTATTATTATTATTATTATTATTATTATTATTATTATTATTATTATTATTATTATTATTATTATTATTATTATTATTATTATTATTATTATTATTATTATTATATTATTATTATTATTATTATTATTATTATTATTATTATTATTATTATTATTTATTATTATTATTATTATTATTATTATTATTATTATTATTATTATTATTATTATTATTATTATTATTATTATTATTATTATTATTTATTATTATTATTATTATTATTATTATTATTATTATTATTATTATTATTATTATTATTATTATTATTATTATTATTATTATTATTATTATTATTATTATTATTATTATTATTATTATTATTATTATTATTATTATTATTATTATTATTATTATTATTATTATTATTATTATTATTATTATTATTATTATTATTATTATTATTATTATTATTATTATTATTATTATTATTATTATTATTATTATTATTATTATTATTATTATTATTATTATTATTATTATTATTATTATTATTATTATTATTATTATTATTATTATTATTATTATTATTATTATTATTATTATTATTATTATTATTATTATTATTATTATTATTATTATTATTATTATTATTATTATTATTATTATTATTATTATTATTATTATTATTATTATTATTATTATTATTATTATTATTATTATTATTATTATTATTATTATTATTATTATTATTATTATTATTATTATTATTATTATTATTATTATTATTATTATTATTATTATTATTATTATTATTATTATTATTATTATTATTATTATTATTATTATTATTATTATTATTATTATTATTATTATTATTATTATTATTATTATTATTATTATTATTATTATTATTATTATTATTATTATTATTATTATTATTATTATTATTATTATTATTATTATTATTATTATTATTATTATTATTATTATTATTATTATTAT